>JARHVA010000891.1:3837500-3910000 GCA_037957365.1 Torreya grandis | reverse complement strand
GTAAATAAATTAAGATTATTTATGATTTAAATAGTTTATTTAAATCTAGTTAATATTATGCAACCAAATAAATTGATATTTACCTTTTTAAAATGTAATTCTTGTGAAAAGATTGAAAACATGTTTTCTAGACCTTATTTCTATGTAGAATGAGTTAATTTTAAAAAATTATCTATAGGTATCCTAAAACCTTAAGACTAAATTTAAATCCTCAAATCCACATTCATTCAACTTTCTACAAATTTTCATTTCATTAGGCCAGTTGTTTTTGATTTATAGTATTTTTAGTGCTCTAAATATGCCTTGTTTTAGCCCTGCAGTCTGAGATTTTTTAATATCCTAAGTTGTAAGCCTCAAAAATTCTTGAAATCACTTCCAAATATTAAAAAAAATGATAGCACACCTCTCAAAAAAAATTTATGTAATTTTAATGGTTTTTTTCAAGTTATGATGATTTTAATACTCTAAAACCAAAGTTTGTGGTCTTTTGATAGTCACGGGGTAGTAAGCTAACTTTTATGGAAAATTCAAATTATAAAGACTATTTTGAATTATTTTAAGATTTATTAAGACCTAAAATCACATATTACTCTTTAAATCACTTTTTCACCTTGAACAATCTCAAAACATGATAAAAACCAAGTTTTCTTGATTGTAGAAACAATTTTCTTAACTATATAAAATTTTTACTTTCTCTTGAAATTTGTAACATGAATGAATTTATTATTCCAAAGTGAAAAATATTATTCTAAATATATATATATATATATATATATATGAACTTACATTTAATCTCATATTGAATTTTAAAAATGAACTTATTAATGCAATCTTTCATTATTTTTGAATGTGAAACATGTTACATAGTCCTATACATACCTTATTTTCAAAGAATCTCATATTTTTATTCAAATATTTTTATTTATTTTATTAATTTTTCCTCCTTAACATGTAATCCTGTCTCTCCTCCATTTTTTTCTCCAATCTCCTTAATAGTCTAACTAACTTGGTAAACCTAATTTAAGACTTAACCTTAGTCAAGTTTAACAAGGTCAATTATGAGAAAAGGTATAAAAAATATTTTAAAACATGTTACAATACACTATTTGACTCATAAAATAAGGATCATGACCTTTGGTTTCAATATAATATGAGAAAGACTCTTTAAATGTGTTTTATAAATTAAAATTTTTAAATAGATAATTTTGGTGAGAAAATCATTACTAAGCCCAAACGACCAAATTTTTGAATGCTAATGATTTTAAATCCCCTATAATGACTGAAAAATACCTCTTAAAGATAATCAAGACCAAAACTAAAAAAGGTAAAAATAAAAATTAGTCTTCTAGGCCTATGCTCACGCATCACTATAACTTTACCTCTCTTGAAAAGAAGAATGTCCTATGAGAAAATACTTCCCCAAGGTATAGATGTACTAATTCTTGGTATACTGACACCTAATAAAAAGGTTAATGTGAAACCATTCCATAAAAGGGCCTATTTATAAACTACGTTTTTATGAAAGCTCTAACTAAGACATTTAGGAAGAGGCTAAATTTTTTTTGGATAATACTTACAAATTCAAGCCTCAAATAGGAATCATGACTTCTTATGATAAGCACAAGTCAGAAGTTTATTTTTCAATATATTGATCACACACACACATGTAAAAATTCCTAAATAATGATCATGGTAACAAGGCAATCAAGATTTACATGTAGCTTCATATTTGAATTCATCGATACCCACAATTAACTTGGATCAATCATTAAAAAAAAGTGAAAAAAATAAGGGTAAAAGAGATAAATATCTTTCTAATAATCAATATATATATTTAAAATGTGTGATTGAGCATACCCATTGGAACCAACCTTGTGTTTAGCCAGACTTAGCATAACTTCAATCTAATGATGGTGCAAGAGTCTAGGAAGTTGATTACAAAAGATAAAAATACTATGACCACCATATACATATGAAAGAGATGGGTTTAAACTCTTAACATCCTTGAAAACATCAATATATTCATTTTGATAAACAATATTGGGTTAGTACAATCATTTTAGTGTAATAAAATAATTATGTAATAATAAACTCAACAAGAGAAGGGAGAAATTAGTCTAGGAAAGCATGAAAAATACATTAAAAAGTGCTTGATTCTATATGTTCTATTACAATACACAAATATCAAACCTTGAGAAAGGAATTCAAAAAAATATGTATACCCAAGGGTCCCTAGTCCCAAAATTCAAAAAAAAAAAATTCCCTCTTGTAATCTCATTCCTTGACTTAAAAATAGTAAAAATCGAATGCATAGGCCAAGGCCATGCTTCAATCGAGTGAATCAATAATTTCTCAGAATACACCATTTCTTTCTTCCACTAAATTTGTCAATCATGCCTAAAACCAAGCATAGTTTCTATCACATATAAGATTTCATAAATTCTACCACCACTCCTCACTTTTCTAGTTTTTGACATTCTCTGATCATGTTATGAATTCCATGTAGATCACTCTTTGATAATCCACCTAATAACTATTTTAGGATCTACCTATTCACCAAAATATATCATTTTTCACTTTCTCATTGGTTTGGATATGCATTATGTATCTTACTTATGAACTTACCTGGGTTTAATATTTTTTTTTCATTTTATGCTTATTTGTTTACATCTGGCCTCTGAATTTTATCTCTTTTGTCCATGATTTCAAAATTTGACTCAGGAGTTACTTATTTGAGCATGCATCTTAATATGAAAGTGTCAATTATCCCTTTCCTCAATTGTATAGGTCATTCCTTTAGATAGATAACACAATAATTTATAGATAAGACTATCCCAAATGGGTATACATGTGCCAATTCAAAAGTTACTAAGATCTATTATGTAGCTGCATCTATGTGTCCATTATAGTTTCATTTAGTTTTTATCTATGATCCACATGACATTCCATCACTCCATCACACTCATTAGAAATCTTGAGTTTCCATTCCACTTGGAAATATTTTGGAACTTTAGTCCCTTAGGGATAATTAAATAATCTATACTTCCCTTGGGGCTTTGAGTCCCCAAAAAGATTCTACTAGTAAAAATCTTAGGACATTGGGGTCTTTGGGAATCTTAGAAATGAACCCTATAAAAATGAAAAAGGACCAAGTCAAAAATTGATGAAATATGAATAATTTGACAAATCTTAAAAAAAACATACAATAAAATAAATATGCAACAAAACTATTCAATTAACAATAAAATAATGAGTATGACAAAGATCAATGGAAAATTTCATGAAAGAAATCTCAAGTTCAATAGACACATAGATATAGTTATTAGAAAATAAAAGCCCCAATTCATATTACATGTAGCATTTATCAAACCATATATAAACAAAATATTTAGATTGATTAACCAAGGGTAACTATATTTTTATTGTGTAAACACTTAAATTTAGCCAAATTATAAGGATAAATCATGATAAACACTCAACCCCTCCACTACATATCTCAAGGATAATTGATGGATTTAATTTTCAATACAACCATTAAATTTAAGCTCATCAAGTATTACATGGAATTTCCTTATTAGCCATGATGTCCTGTAATGATGGTCAGGGAATGAGAAAATTCTCATTAATTTTAGGTTTAGGTAATACTGACATCATTAAGATACCATGTGAAATTTCCTCATTCATTAATATTTGATCTCAGGTCTAAAAGATGGTGCCATGTGACACCATCTCATCTCATCTAGGTGAGCAAAGCCTTAGAGTGATCATGCCACATGGCATGATCACATAACTTTTACATATCATAATGTGTTTATGACATTTTTTGAGTTTTAGGATTTGGGGATTGTGTCATGTATCATGATCTTAGGCTTTAAAAACAATCACATCAAATTTCACCATTACTACAGGTCAATCTGGGCCATCAATCATGAGATTGAATGGTAGACATTCTTTTAGGGCTTTTTGTCCCTCATCCAAACTTGTGTCTTATGTGATAGTACCATGTGGTTTTATCATAGGGTTGTAAGACTCAGATGAAATTTGGGTTGTGCTAACTATTTCATTTCATTTGAGCTTCAATAATTTGGATACTTATCATGGTCACAAAGACTGTATAAGCCATAATATTTAGTCATTTTAGCAAAATATAAAGGTTTTTGGTCTACTGGTTGAGTTTGTGTCATCAATCTAAGATCAAATAATTTGAATGGCCTATGGGATACAAAGGACTTTTCAAGTGGTTGATGATTGATTGACCCAAGATATTTATATGGAAGATTAACGGTCAAAATTTCAAAGACTATTCTGATGATATTTTGATTGTGCTTGGGTTTTTATGATGGTGACATGTGTCACCATCTTGGGAAGACTAGGGAAGCTTTAAAATTAAGCCCTTACATGAAGAAGTCAATGTGATAACCCAAGATGTTGATCACAATATTTATGTTTAAGATGGATTATGAGATTCTTTAAGCCAAATAATGTTCCATTGATTGGGATTGAGGCCATAGGATGGTGAAAGTTATCACCATCTCAGGCTTGTGGGTGGATATAGACTCAGGGATAATTTTTTTGATGGATTAAACTAAGGAAAAAACTTGAAAAAATATAATACATTAAGGAAAAATCATAGGAAGCCTATACCTCAACACTCAATTTGAAAAATACATGACAAAAAATTAAAATCCTAGAAAACATGGGCAAGTCAGACCCAAATACATGGCTAAGGCACAAATGTATATATAATAATTTCTCATGAAATGCTTAGCCAAAAGAATAGGTGAGAACATAAAATAGATATAATTAATTAATCCATTCATATAAAATGGGTTTAAAAGTCCAAATACATGGATAATGAATAATGTATTTCCAAATAAATTAGATAATATCTAAGCCATCAATCAAACCAAATATAACCAGAGTTATCCTCTTAGATAAAAGATGATTCAAATGGTAAATAGACTGAGGCCTAGCACATGGAAATTGATTCATAGTCTATGTTTTTAATAAAAAATCCCTCAACTATATATTTATCCATGAAACATATATTAATGAAATACCTTTACCATATTTAACCACACATAAAGATAGTAAAAACCCATACCCAAGCAAACCCTAAAATTTCAAAGGTCCTTTAGACCAAATATATCAAAATTAAGATAAATCAACAAAAGAGGGTCCCCATTTTTAGATTTAAAATGGGGCATATTTAATGATAAAATAACAAATGGCAATTCCTAATAAGAGATAATATTTATTATATTGAGAATCTAGAATGTCTAGTTTGCATTCAAACATAAATGTTAGATAAAATCAATATTCCAAAGAAAAATAAAAAAATGAAGGAATGGAATTATATTTCAACACATTACATACTATGTTGTAATTCTTTTTAAATATCATTAGTGGTTTAAATCATCATTAATTCAATTATTTTATAAGCACACATAATAAATCAAGTTTGTCTACATTTTGGGCACTACTAAAAGGAGAAAAGATTTTGAAATTTGGTTAAGGGAAAAATGGCATAGGTATTTCCATGATACTAGCCAATCATTTATAACCCTAATAGATATACCTTTGGTCCTTTACTAATGGCTTTCTCCACTACTAATTGAGCTAAAAATCCTATGGTAGAGGTTGTCTATAAAGGTAAATGCAACTGATCTATAAATCAATCCTAGTTTGGAGAAGATAAATCCTAATTACAATTTTGATTATCAACACATTAGATGTTTGGGGTCATGACCAAGATGGATCCACTAGACCTAGCCAATGGATATCTTAACATAATAAAGTCACCATGGAGGGTTCCAAATCCTCCAATCAAGTAAAACTATATAATAACCCTAATTAAGTATTATGTTTTCATATTTACTACACTAATAAAAAGTAAAGTAAAGCCTAATCTAGTTCTCATAAAATCTTGTGTCACAAAGTGGGGGTAATAAACATTAAAAATAAATGTACATAAAATACATATACTCATGTCAATGTATACAAAATCCTAATACATGGGAGAGAATTACAAATGTATATTTATCTACTCTTACAAAGGAGAAACCATGTTAGGAATATTTACCTTTGAAGATGAACCTACTAAGCCTCACTCTATCCCTTGGCTAAGGTTATTCACAATATGTTGTTGGCATATGTAAGGATGACAAGGATAAATCATCTCTAGGCTACACAACCTATCTATGCATCCAAAATACTTCTCTATAAGACAAGATTTGAATCTCCAAAGAAAGTATGAAACCCTAAGCTATGATCCTTAATTATAATAGTGGATAAACATATGTGCAATATATATATATATATATATATATATATATATATATATATATATATATATATATATATATATATCCTCTTCTTTTCTTCTATTATAAATTATTAAATGGATGTGTTTATATATATGTATCTAACCCTAGTACTTTATGAAATTTTAGCCAACAAGGTCGACCCAATAAACATTATGTCATTATTCACCAAAATAAATTAGGTCTTAGTCTAGGTTGGCTAGGGGCTGACCTAGAACCTAAATACATATTATCAATCAGAGTACAAGGTTGATGTGGTTGATAGTGTAATGCATATTGTCAAAAAGGATTTTAGGCTAGGGAAGGGCTAATTAAGGAAAAAAATGACTAGAGGAGAGTGTAAAATAGGTTGAAAATCTTAAGAGAATGTTTTAGGAGATGGTTTTGTAGATATAAAGTGGTATTATAAGGGCAAGAATCCTAAAAGGCACCAATGTTTTGCCCACCCCTTTCTTGGTGCACCCCTTAAGGCATGCACTTAGAGAGATTGAGTGTCGATGGGTTCTTGTAAGAGAGAAATCATCCATAATTGATAAACTTTGAAAATATTATGTGTATACATATTCCTCACTCAAATCTTATCATGTGTCACATAGGTGAAACATAGGAAGGTGCTTCGAGAAAGAACAAAGCAATACATAACATTGAAGCTAAGAAATTATACTATTTTAAATCAAAAATAATCGAAATTAAATGATTGAAAGTAACTAAAAATAAAAGTAATGTATGTGTACCTTGACTTACCTTTATCATTAGATGGTTATCTATTATTTTTTTAGTTTTAATTGTGGATGGTGCACAAACTTCTTTTGATAAACCCAAGGATACAAAACTAAAGAGAAAAAATAAACTAATGTAAGAAAATTAAGATAACTGATGCTATGTGGATGGGACATAGTTAGAAATTTGATAAGCTATGGTAACAAGTATTATGTTAAACCAAATGACCAAATAAAATTTAGAGTAAATGAGCTAACCTAAAATACAAGGCTACTAGAGACCCAAAAACTCTAACAATTAAACCTTAAGTAAGAAAGGCAAACTTACCAAGTCAACCAAGGATACATGTCAAAATTGGTAATCAAACATCAATGTAAAATAAATAACAATCCTTAAAAAAATATGAGAAATCAAAGTTAATACAACAATTATGAGTGATAAATAACAATTTTGACTCAATCACTAATGTAAAAAGTGAATAAAAGGGGAAAAACATTGGTGAGTGAGAAGTAACAAGCCAACCTCATGTAACTATGGAAAAAGTACATAAAAGTAGAAATGCACTCAGGTTTCCATAAAAAAGGGTAGTATGACAAGAAAAAATGGTAAAATAAATAAAATAAATCATGGGATCTAAATAATTGGTGTAAACAAAACTAATCCATAGCTTCTCAAGCATGTTATTTTATTATAAATATATAAAATTGAAACAAAGTAGTGATACCATATTTTTAAGATGTGAAGAAGAAGGTATATAAAATAAGGGAAATAGATATAGGAGAAAATTTTACTTATCAAGGGGGAGTGAAATGGGTGGAGGGTATAATGAAGGAAAAACCAAGATATATGAATTATTTATTGAAGTCAAGACTCTTAAATTAGGTTTGTCAAAATAAGAGGACTTTTGACATTAAAGACTTTAAAGAACTTCTCCTATCCATACAAGTCTTAGGTTAATAAATGAAGTATGTAGATCATCCGATGAAGGACATATTCATGAGAAATAAAATGGAAAACATGTTCCCTATTCCTTAGAACCCCTTACAGAGCTATCAGTCAATTACAAAGATTAGGTACTTGCATGAGAAATTAGTTAGCACCATAAAGTTTGTTGAATTCTCCTATTCCAATCTATTGGCCTACCACCCCCAAATGGACCTCATCTCTATCATGAGGTGAAATTTTGAGTTTGATATTCAATTGGAGATATGAGATGTGCTTTTAATTTTTTTTTTTTGGTGTGATTTTGACTTTCAAAATTTGTATGCTGCCTTTTATATATCATTGCCTTTTATTTCAAATGATTTGGCTATTAACTTTCTTTATGGATTTTTCTATTCCTCCTCCATATGGATTCATAAGACCAAAAATGGGTGTTAAAGAAGACTTTCATTTGAATACGTTGGAATTTATTTCTAAGAAAGATAACTTAAAGAGAATGGTGTCTAAGAATCTTATTAATGTAGGTGAAATAAAAGTGTTATCTTGACATTGACCTTGATTTATCCAATGTGGAGTGAAAGAAAATGAAATCAAGAGGTATGAAATGTGAAACAATTTGAATTACTTCAAATTAAAAAAAAATGTGATAAAGGGTAAAAACAAGGTATAAAAAGATAGTAAAGTGTGATTCCTTATCATTAGAATGAGGGAAGTGTAGGAAAATATGCTAACACAGGTTGTTGTCCAAATTTTATCTAAAAAAGAAGCAAAATCCAAAGTAGAGAGCAAAGATAGAAAAACTCAGAAGCATTAAAAACATTTTAGACAAGGAATATTTAATTAAGTAAAGATGGTGAATTTATGAGGAAGGCCAGGTCCTATCCATGGTCTTACACTATAACTCATAAAAGAGAAATCCAAGAGGGTGCACAAAAGCATGTGAAAATTAAATGAAAAATAAGATATTTGTGAGGAAGGATAGGTCTTATCCATAGTCTTACATTGTAACTCACAAAAGAGAAACCCAATGGAGTACCAAAAAATATTGGAAATCAAGGAAACAATGTGAAGAAAAGGAATTCATGAGGAAGATCGGGTCCTATTTTTGGTTTTACAATGCAACTCATGATAAAATGGGAACCAATAGACTGAAAGGAATGACTAAGGTTTAGGGAAAGAGAGAAATTCTATAGAGGGTGAGACCTATGTAAGTATCCTATAAAGTTTTATAATGATAGAATATATAAAGTATGATAATAAGAGAAGGCTTTAGTCAAAATTATTTTTTAATAATTGTGCATTGGTGGGCTCTTTGAAAATATTCCCTTCATTATTTTGAAGGTGATAGGTGATTGGACCAAGAATGTCTTTGACTAAATAAGGGCCACACCATTTTTGTTTATATTTACCTTATTTGGCATGAGTATAGTCTAGTTTAAGTATAATATTACCAACATTAAAAGTGTGAACCTTAACTTTTTATTATGTTGTTTGGCAATGTGAGCCTTGTATTGGTGATTATATTGTAGGGCATAAAGGTGATCTTATTATAATTATTCATCAGGTATGATATCATGAAGAAAAGTATGAAGAGAGGGAATCTCAAATTCTAATGGGAGGACTAATTCAAAAATATAGACTAACAAAAATGGCTTCACCCTAGTAGTAGTGTGTACATTAGTGTGATAGGCCTAAAGAGTGGGATATAGATGAAGATGCCAATCGTATGGGTTTCATGGATTATCTTTTGGATAATTTTATAAAGAATTTTGTTGAAGTCCTTAGCTTGGCCATTGCATTGGAGATGATAAGGAGTGGAAAATGTGTGATTAATTCTAAATTTAATAGAGTTGTTTGATGTCTTTATTTTTAAAGTTCCATCATTATCTAAAATGATAGTGTGAACAAATAATCCAATAAGGGAGGTTAGTCTTGTGTTAATCTAGGAAATAAAACTCAAATAAACACACTAACAATTATAAACCTAGCCTAGACACTACGGAGATATTAGGTAATAAAATTAAATGAAAGCACAACAAAAATATAAAATAAACAACTCTTTTACCTTCCTTGGAGATCCAAATTGCTTGTTGAATGGCTTGTTCAACTTGTGCATCAATAAGTATTTGACAATGAATCTTGATTAGATCATTCTCTCCTTGACACCTTGGAGTTTGATTACTTGGCTTAATATTTGGGCATGGTAAAATTACTTGCATGATGATTATAGACCTCCTTTATCGATTACCTACATGTATACCATATCCCTTTGGACAACCCAAGGAAACAAAAATCCATGTTGACACCATAGTCTATATCAAATCCTACCTAAATGACCTATAAGTAAGATTTTAGACATGAGAGGGGGTATGAACCTAGTCATCAAGATTATCTAGGTTCTCTAAAAGTCTTGATACTTAAGACTTTATGATTTCAAGTCAAACATGTTCCTTCCTAACCTCAAAGGTCCTCTTAACCTAAAAAACTGAGTATGTTTCCTTTGACTGGGATAGTGCCCTTTTGATCCCTACTTGTAGCTTGTTTTGTCTTTGTCCATAGTGTTTATGATAGAGAGGAAACTATTTAAGATTACTTTTCAAGTCAAACTTATTTTATCAACCTCACAAATCACATAAGGTGGCTAAATGAGAGTTTTGCTACATGTCTATGCATTGTTCCTTCATTCTAATTGTCTGACCTCTATCCATTTGACCCTTGTAGCTTATTTTCACTCCTTAAAACTTGAACAAAGTTCAAATATATCTTGAAAACTCTTTAGAGTCACTTAAAACATGTTTGAAATCTTTGGAACCACTTCTAGTGTATTGCAAACTTCAAGAGGTGATAAATCTTGTTCACTGTCTATCCATAGTCCTCATATAGTAGTTGTAAGTATAATATTTAGGCATTTATATAGACTATGAGTACATGAAAGGGGTCATAGAACTTATTATCAACTTTATAGATAGTCCTTTACGTTGTTTACATGTCACTCAACTCACCTAGTCACTTAGTCAAGTGTGGATGTTCCATATTGTTCCTCAAAGAAACAAATGGCCATTATTTCCTTTAGGATTGTATATGTTATTAAAATAAATTAGTGTGTTTTAGATCACTTTTGATTCCCTGAAAAACATGTCACCATCTACCTTTTGATCTTAAACTTTGGCATGAGCTTAATCTGTACTATAGGAAAACCATTCCAATTGTTAAAATCCTTTAATATTGATTTTAAGCCTATTGTAGGGAAACAACATAAACCCATAGGACCTCCATTTAGTGTTTTATAGGTAGATAGGCCTAAAAACATATTCAATGCTCTTGGAGGTATTCTCAAATTACAAACAATACTGTTACACCTTAGATGGGCTATTCTATACCAATTCCTGATGCAAGAGTTTCAAGTGAGGTCCTACCTCATTCTCAAATTTAAATAACCACCTCAAACCCTTGTTTTAGGCTACCTAAAGGTGGAGGTTTGATTGCATTACAGTGAACAATAGGATAGCCAATATGGAGGTCTCTCATAAACCTAATGTTTGATGTTTTCCACTAACAACTTGATCTATTTATATAAAAACTAAGAGGTTTCAATGCATATTCATCATTTCATACATCAAGATGACATAAGCAAGGGTCTTGTAGATACACATTTTGAGTGACAAGGTAGTGACACTAAAATTGAGCATTGAAATGCGTAATTAGAGACTTCATAACACTTCAAATGAAATTGTTAGACTTCAAAAGGATAACCTCCATTAGTAACACTTTGAGAACACTTCAAAACACTCTTTCCTATGTGGAAATTAATTGAATTTTCATGGTGTTCAACAGACAAGGGCATTTCATGATTGAGACAACTTGGGAAATGAGTACATGGTCAAGTTTTATGGCTCCTTGTGAGAGAAAATTTAACCTCACTCAAACTCTAAATTACTTTAAACACTTCAAATACCACTTCATATATAGGGTGAACAAGCTTGTACATGAAAATAAATTGAAACTAATCATGAAGTTGGAAAATGAAGAAGAACAAACTTGTAAGCTACCCAAGGAGTTGTATGGTGAGATAAAAACATGGAAATAAGTAGTGATATTACCCAAGTAATTATGGGACACTCTTTTCCAATTGAAAAAGTCACCTTCAAAAGAGATACACTTAGAAAATTAAAATAGTCCAACTAAAACTACATAGGGTGACACCCCCTTGCATGATAGACCAATTATTGTCATCAAAACTTCATGAATCATGAAAAAAATAATGGATACCATCTAAGGAGAAATCCAAGATCCTTTGGAGCTAGTGATAATAATTTTTTTGTACAAAGATGCTCAAACAAGACCAAAACTTGAAGGTTATACCAAAGAACTATCAAATCTGCATAGTCAACTTATTAGCGATTGTTAATAAAGAAAATATGATAATTTTTAAAGTTATTTATAGAAAAATTAAGGTATTTGAGTTTAAAATAACCTACCAAAATCATTTTTTATTAAATTTCCTATGCTTCTCATACTGAGCAAAAACTTGAGGGTCACTCCAGTCTACCAAGAATAGCCAAAAATGTGTAGAATAGTTTTGGCATTAAAATAAATATTTAATATCAAAAAAATTATTGATATGAGTTTTATAATCATTATAATACCCCCCTAAGATAATTACCATGTGGCACACTTCCCAAGAATTTTTAAAAGTCCAATTTTTCTTCTTTTTCAATTGATTTCTATAACTTCAGTAAGGGAAACTACAAAATTTTGACATAACTAACATACCTAACATCTAAATTAACCTATTGGATGTTTTACATGAAATTATGAAACTTATTCACCAAGGTAAATGTGTTAAATGCATTAATGACTCTTAAAATGACCCCCAAAAGGATAAATTAACTAATGCAACTAAAACCAAAGCTAATGTGATCTTAAATGACATCATGTAGCAAGTATGCCTCCCATAACAATGTATTAGGACCCTTAAAATGTTTAAAATCTATAACTTTTCCTAGGGGTGCCCAAATTTGACCAAAAATCAAATTTGGTCAATAATACATACTTTTGATAGGATTTTAATTATTAATCCAAAAAGTAAAAGTGCACAAAAAGTAGGTTTTTTATTCCCCCTCTTCTCTAAAGAGTTTGTACTATGACATAGAACTTTTAGCTACTCTCCCTACATCAACAATATGTCCAAAACAAGTGGGATTATTCTAAACTATCATTTTTTTCTCATTTTTAGATGGTACCAAGTGTGGATAACACTAGAGATGCAATCACATCATTTGGATCTATGTCAACCTGCTTGTTATGAAAATGTCTTTTCTTTTTCAAAACCACTACTTCTAATGCTTTCTCAATGTAGTGTGATGTCACTATGTTATGAGGTTGAGTACCACTAATGGAGCTTGTTTTAACTACTCAAAATAATCATCTCAGTGGATTGCCCTAAATTTATATACCCCAACATGGAGTGGGGTTGAAATGATGCCGAGAGATGAATTCTCAAGTTGACACTTCCATAGAGAACATGTGAGGAGGTGATGAAATCCCACTCATAAGATATTATGAATGAAAATAAATACAGGTGAAAAGACTTTAGGGTCATCTTGGGGTCACCCAAATCATATGGATTTGGGGAGGGCCTTAGTGACTTTATTTCCATGCTTTTGTCCTAAAGTGATAAAGGTAAAAAATGAACAATTTTTATCACCCAAGTTCCCTAAAGGGGATGGGGGAGAGCATACATGTGTCACTCATCATGAAACAAAAAATACTTCAACAAACAATCATAAAATGAAAAAATCTTAGCAGTATGTAACTAATGTGAAAGTTCATTTCATAAAACCAAAATGAATTATGTTATGACATTTTGATCCCCTTGGTGTTTATTATTGAAAACTTTGGAAAAAAATGACTTAAGCAAAAATACTTTTAAAACATCAATTTGGATTGTGAAATTTTCAACTTAGAATGCTTTAAATGTCTTCTTTTGGCCTTTGAGTCTTGCAAAAATTGTTAGGGGGTTTTCTATATTTTGTGAAAAATGTATACAGCTTGAAGGTAAACTAATAGAATATTCTAAAAATTCAAGATAAGACACATGTTTTTTAAAAAAATCATAAAAAATAGAGTTTTAATGACCCCAAATGAGCCCCTAAAATTTGGCCACTTTATGTCTTAGTGATCTCATTGATATGTAGGGCAATCTCATTGATATGTAGGGTGATCTCACCATTATATAGAGTGATTCCACCATTATTTATATTAAACCCACCATTTTGAGTGATCCTTCCATTATAAGGGATGCCACCATTCTGAGTGATCCTCTTTTTCTAAAGAGTGATTCCATAGTTCTAAATAATATCATTGTTCTAAGTGATCCTACCTTTTTGTAAAGTGATTCTACCATTTTGTAGAGTGATTCCACATTTAATTTAGAAGATAAAAATGTCAAAATTATATGGAAAAAAATCTAAAAATCATCAAAGGATGATCTAAATGCATACTTAAAAGGTTTTTGGGATGTGATGTCCCACCAGGTATATCATTATGTGAATAAATAATCCAATAAGGGAAGTTAGTCTTGTTTTATTTCAATAAATAGAACTCAAATAAATACATTAACACTTACACTCCTATCCTAGACACTAGGGAGAGCTTAGGTAACAAAACTAAATGAAATCACAACAAAAAACTAATAAAAATAACTCTTTTACCTTCCTTGGATTTCCAAATGGCTTGTTGAATGGCTTGCTCAACTTGTGCATCAAGAAGTATTTAAAAATGAATCTTGATTGGATCCTTCTCTTCTTAGAACCTTGGATTTTGATTTCTTGGCTTAATATTTGGGCATGGTAATATTACTTGCATGAGGCTTATGGAGTAAATCATGCATAATAACTCTACAATATCCAAACTTAGAAATGAATGGGTATGGTCTTGTATTCATATCCTCAATAATTAACTCTCACCTAAGGTGAGTTAAGTTTGAGTTTAAACATAGAATGGGTTCAAACTAACCCTAGGTGAGTTGACACTAACTCTGGTTGAGTTAAAATTTACAATTTAATTATGATTTCCAATTACTAGGAATGTCTCTCAAATTAGATATTTTGAGATATTTTCAAAGAGATTGACTACTCATAAAGGCAATGATGAAAAGGATTGATATTTTGAATTTTGAAATTTTCATTTTTAGATATTCATTAATTTTAAATGGATAATTCAACTAGGTGTTTAATCTTGTTTAATTATATAATTCATTTTGATTAGCATTTTAACTCCTTCAGGATTTGATATTTGTTCAAGTGCCTACTTAATAGTTACATAGGCTAAATTGAGATTTGTGATGTTTTAAGGTGAGTAGGGATGAATCCATGAGAGGTTATTGTTTCATATAATAGAATAAATCAATAAGGGATGTCTCAATATGATTTTAAGCATTGATTAATGATACACAAGTAAATTTGGGATGTTTGATGATTCTTAGGATTATTTTGTAATGTTTGGTAGCAATCAGTCTGAATTCTAGTTGGAAGCTAATTGTGGCCATATTTATGTGTCTATAAATAGTATGAGGAAAACAAAAATTTAAAATTATTTGATTGAGGATGAATTTATAAATGGTGGTATCGGTGACATTGATAAGGTGTATAACCTCGACCCACTTGGTAAAATATTTAGTGGTTGTGATAATAAAGACATGCCCATCTTAAGATCTAGGTAATTTATCAATAAAATCTAATCCCCACGTGGATAATAGCTAGGGATACTCCATGGTTTGAAGCTCTGTTGGAGGTGAGTGCATTAGATCATCATAAAGTTGGCATGCAGTACATTTTTCATTGAATTCAATGTCATCCTTTTTAAGGGTTGGATAAAAGTATCCCATACATAATCATTTATGGGTTATAGCATGTCCACTATAATGGCAAATACAAATGACCCCATGTGCTTTTTCAAGTAGAGGAGGAGATTATTATTTCATAACATAGTAGTTTAGGGTACCTTTTGCATTATGATAATAAATGATGTTATATCTAAAGACATACTTAAAATTGTGTTTGAAAATTTGATTTTTTTTCATTGAAATCAATGTTTGGAGGATAGGTTTGGTGTGAAAGAAATTGAATAATGTCTATGTACCATGGGATTTGTTAAATGGTAACAGCCTCAATGTGGAAGATGAGTGAATGTTTTGGTTTAATAGAATATGGCGATTTTCTTATTTGGATGAGAAAAGTAGAATTGGTAAGGACTTGGTGTGGATGAAGAAGATATGATGACAAAGCAAGTGAATTAGTAATGGAATTTTGATCTCAAGGGATAGGCTTGATGGTGAAAGAAGTAAATTTTTGGTGAGGGTAGTTGTAATTTGATGATAAGTAATGATATTTTCACTTTTTTATTCATAATCACTATTAACTTGGTGAAAAATGAGTTGGGAATCACCTAAAGCATGCAGATATGTGATATCTAAATCAAGGGCAACTCTCATGCCTAGGATTAAGGCTTTGTATTATGCCATGTTGTTAGTGACACTGAATGTAAGACAAAATTCCAAAGGGATAATTTTACCAAGAGGACTAGTGAGGATACAACTTGCCCCATCTCTTTGAAGGCATTCTTTGCCATCAAAATGAAGGGTCCAAGTATCTTCATGTAAATTGATAGTAATTTTAGGAAGTTCTTCATTAACTAATTTTGGTTTAGTAATGTCAAGGAGGATATAAGAGACGTCAAAATTACTTACTTCAAGATAAGAAATGACTTTATGAAAGTAATCTTTAAGAGATATGGATTGATTAAGACCTTTAATATAGAGAATATTATTATCAAGAAGACTATCTTAAAGGTGGTTGGTAGTTGATATAGGAGATACAATAAGTTGATCCATAATTATTTATCCTTTGATATAATTTTTTGTAATAATTTAAAGATCAAATTCCATAAGAAGGACCATCCACTTGCCAATTATATCTCTAGGAAGAAAGTATTTGGGGAAGAAATGATGGAGTGGAGCAAAATGAAAGATAACATATGTGGTTTGATAAAGCATGTATTATGGATATTTTAAGTGACAAAATATATGGTGAGGTAGTCATGTTATAATTTTTTATAACATTTCTCATAGTTGATGAGGCCATGACTGATATAATAGATGTCATATTCCCTTTTTGTATCATTATGTTGGGTAAGCATTGCCCTAACTAATATGGGTGTGGAAGAACTATATAATATTAATGGATGATCATTAGAAGGGGACAAAGAGTGGATGGTTGAGAAAAGATTATTTCATATTGTCAAAATATTTTTGAAAAGGATCCAACCATTTCAGGGTAGTACTTTTATTGAGAAGAGAATTAATAGAATATATATGGTAAGCCATTTCAGGGGCAAATCATCTAATTGCCCCAAGTTTACCAAGGTAAGTGTGAATATATAGAATAAAATGAGGGATGGTCATATTAATAAGATAATTTATATTGGTGGGATCAACATCAATGCCACAAAGAGAAACTAAGAATCCCAATAATTTTCCAAATGTTACACCAGAAACATACTTGTAAGGATTCAATCTAAAGTTATATTTAAGGAAGTGATCAAAAATGATATCAAGATCATAGAGATGCATCTTAAAAATATTATACTTATAAATGAATTCATCCATATAGGTTTTAAAAATCTTAAGGATAAGATCATGAAAAATTTGGGTCATTTGTCATTGATAGGTAGCTCTAGTATTTTTTAGGGTTAAAGGTATTTTAACATAACAATAGGTGCCCCATTATATGGTGAAAGTTATCTTATAATGGTATTTAGGGTCAATGTTAATTTTATTATTAGCTAAGAAACCATCCATTAAGGACATTATTTCATAGTTAATAGTGGAATCAATAATGACATCTATAGAAGGTAAAGGGAATTTGTTTGGGACAAACAAGATTAAGATTACAGAAATAAAATAAAATGAAAATGACCATGGTGACTTTATTTTGAATAGTGACAATGTTGGATACTTATTCTTAATAGTCCATAGGATTAATAAACTTAGCATTGAGAAGTTTGATAATTTTTTATGGCATAAATTAGAAAATTTTGGTGAAAGTTCCTATTACTTTTGTCACGTGGGTTTAGCATTGGGATAGGTGATGATGTTTTACACAATGATTCAAGTGTCAATATTGGGCATGTCCTCATAGGACCAATAAAAAATCTCATGATATTTATCTAAGAATAATCTAAATTTATCATGTTTATTTGGTGTGATTTCATGAGAGATTATAATTGGTCGAGGGCATGATGAGGTACCATATTTGATTCAATTAATTTCCTCAATAAGCATATCATTTCAATATTGGAAATGATATGGTGTGAAAGGTAAGAGTAAATGGAGTTTTATTTAGGATCAATGCTAGTGATGAAATATTAAAATAATGAGATTTATTCTTGATATTCTATAGTTTGTGATGTTGTCAAGGTAATTGAAGTTTTTGGGTATGAAACAATTTAAGAATGTCTTCATCGCTAGGTAAAGTGGGAAAAGGACCATAATAATAAACATCTACTTCAAGATCAATAATTTTATTACCATGGTGATCATATTCAAAATGTATTTGACATACATATATGACTTTGGAATCTAATGTAATCTCTGGAGTAGGTGGAGAAGGGAAGAAGGTTGGTTAGATTTGATTGGTTTGTTATTAGCATCATTGACCAAGAGATAATTAGATGAAATGATTGGGTTTGTAGGTGGTATAAAAGATGCAATAATTTTTTAAGGTTTAAAAGGTGAGATTTGTTTGACCACCCAAGGGGTATCAAGGAGTGGAGAATTAGTAGGAGTTATGTGACCTTTAGGTGCTAACTCAAATTTAGTGGAAATGGTATCAACATCATGATTGAAAGTGTATGATTGAAATTTTGAGCTATGGAATTCTGATTGTAAAATTAAATAAAAATACCCAAAATGTTAATCCATCATTAAGATCTAAATCCATTTAAGAATAAAATTCAAATGGAAATGATACTCTCATACCAGCATTAGATCTTAAAATCTAATTGTTCCAAGCCAAGATTCAAATAATAAAAAGGCTAAAGGATTAATGGATGAAAAATGATTACCATGGACTCAGATTTGGTAACATGAAATGGGCTTTATGAAGATAGTTAGGTTATATGGATTAGTTGGATTTAATAATTAAATGATAACATGGAATATCATAAATACATTGGTTCATTTGGCCATGGATGAGTGGATTTTTAAATATATTGAGGGATGGAAGATCAATGGCCACCACTCAAAGTTGGTTACCATAAAATAAAGGGTGGAGGATTATACAAGGAATTAAAAATTCCTTGGAAGCCTATAAAAGAGAGGATTATAGAGAGAAATGGGATAAGATGGAGGGGAATATAGAATTGGAGAATTATATAATCCATTAGGAGTGATTAATAATTATTAATTGTTGATTTTATAGGTGATTAGGGGGCTATAGATAATCTAGGGGGTGTAGGCTTGTATGAAAGCCTAGGAATAGGTGGGTATGTGGGTCATGAGAATTGTAAATTCCCAAATAATGTACAAGTGGGATTATTTAATGGATAATATTGGATTATGTTTAATAATAAATAAGTGGGGTAGGAATAAAGTTAATGGATGAATATCAATAAAGGAAGATGTTAGATAAATTACTAGAAGAGGTGATTTTAGGATGTAATTAAATGAGATAAATAAGATAAGTGAAATTAGTGTAGAATAATAATAATATTAGTGATGATAAATGAAGTGAGTGAATATAGGTTCATATATTTTCCCTTCTTTGAAAGGGAATTGAGAGTGGATGAAGTGGAGTGAGTAATGGTATTTCAAAGAAGAGAGATACACATGGATGATATTAGTGGATATGATTCCCCTTTGAGGGTACATGCATTGAGGAAGGATCTAGATGGCCACTCAAAAAGAATAAAAGAGGGGAAAGATGTGATGAATAGATAAGGGAATGGGATGTGAGATGTTGAGATAGATGATAAAAAAGATGAATTCAAAATGATCAGTGAGATATAAATTAATGATGGCCCTGGCAAAGACATATGCATAAGGAGTGAGAATGACTATGTTATAGTTTTTGACACATTCCAAGGAGGAATCAACTATAACATGATAATGATAATATAAAGGTCCAAAATCTTTCAACATATCCCAAGCAAGGATGCATGAAAGGGATAGCTTTAGTCCAATACAAGATAATAATTTTGTAAGATTAATGATGATCATAGCTCAAAGTTAAAGTCGAGTGATATGATGAAGGATATGTTAGGGAATAAAATGATATGATTGAGTGAACAAAATATGAAGGGGAAAAATTGGTTAGTTCCATGTATAAAATCAATGATCCATTATGTGATTAATAGTGATGATGTACCTAACAAGGACACATGCCAAGGAAAGAGAGATGATAGTAAAGTTATAGTTTTGATCATGCCCCAATCAAACCAATCAAAGGAAGAAATTTTAGAATTGACCAATAAATGATAATGGATGATTAATGTAAGAAAATATGAATGTGTGATTTTCATCATGCCCAAGTGATAGGTGCAGGTGATTAATGAAATGATTAAGGAGAGGGTTCCATATATGGTAATTGATCAGGAAGTAGATTGATTAAGGATTGATATTATAGCTCAAGGATTTGTCTAATACAAGATGGTAGGATGATTAAATATAATATATATGATGATGATGAATGATGGAGAAAGAGGAGCGTGTGTCTAAGCAAACCTTAGGCACACTATGTGATTGAGCACTGCCTACATAGTCTGAAAATACTATAGGCCAACATAGTTTAGACTAGATTATATATGATAAGATAGAATATATAAGGATGATGATGATGATGATGACTATTAGATATGTTAAATATTAGATAGATGGTGAGACTCAAATTTGGGACTAAAATAAATGATGAGATGTTAGATCATGAAGATTAAAATTTTAAGGGAAATGATTGGATATTAGATGAATGGACAAGGATGATCAAATTGAAGACAAAATACTAGGATAGATGATTAGATATGGGTTTTTATATGTTATGATAGGTGATAGATGAGAGGAAAAATGATGAGTGTGTTAGATGATCAAGCCATTTTCTCTCTAATAAGGATCATCATAGTTTAATCAATCCCATAAATAAAACATTTGGTAGTATGCCCTCTGATATATGTATGATCAAGAGGACATTATGCCA
The DNA here is from genome assembly GCA_037957365.1 of Torreya grandis. Classification (NCBI taxonomy): domain Eukaryota; kingdom Viridiplantae; phylum Streptophyta; class Pinopsida; order Cupressales; family Taxaceae; genus Torreya; species Torreya grandis. Next base: position 3,888,768 of record JARHVA010000891.1, on the reverse strand, counting down.
AAGTGCATAAAATGGGTAAATAATGAACTCTGCATCATTGAGGGCACCTACAAACATCATTGTAGATTTTGGTGCCATCATAGGATCCTCATTCATTTACCAATAAAAAATGATAGATGAATAGAAGGAAATTAGATATATACATTATAAAAGACATACAAACAAATCAAATAATAGACAAGTAACACACACAAGTATCTACATGTAATGTCATTGTGTCCTATTTAATTATCCTAATGAAATTTGATGTCATGATGGATCTAGTGATAAGTTGGACCAGGTTGGTCATGATGATCATGATATTAATTTGGATTAAGTATAGGAGCTTGGATAAGATATGGACTTGGAATAAACTAGGGACTTGGATTATGTTAAGGATTTGGATAAGGATATGGATTTGGATCAGACTAGAGACTTGGATTATGATAAGGTTTGGAAAAGGATTATACTAGGGACTATGATAATGATAAGGATACTAAATACATAAGTCAAGATGACTAGGATGTTGGGGCATATGAAAAGATGACATAAGATAAGATAACTTAGATGTTTTGGGATTTTTTAGATTTTATAATTTTTAGGGCTTTTGGAATATTTAAAATTTTAGGTCTTTTTGGGATATGTATATACACTATACAAATGGGGTTACTAGCAAAGGGAACACCAAGCCACATAACTAGGATTAAGATGGATGGAATAATAGATGGTATCACAAAAGGATGAGGGTAATGCTGAAAATGACATGAGGACCAAGAAATAATGGACTAGGCATTTCTAACAACCACATCATAAAAGAATCAGATATGGAGTTTCTCGAGTGTCCATTAGAGGATATTCCAAGATTATCCCACTATTTTTCTCAAGACACCTTCCTCTTCCTTATAAAGGTCAAGATGGAAAGGAATGACAAACATTATAGGATGTAAGGTATGATGGCAATAGATTGAGGGATATGATACAGAATAATGATGTAGATGGAAATGACAAAAAATGTATTTTTCCCCCAAGTATTGATGTAAAATGAAGACAATATATTATTTTACCATGATATCAAGAACTAGTTTCCATCATGGTACTTGCCTAATGTGTCATAAGACTAGTTTTCACCATTAGACAAATGGTTTTTTATTTATTTTATTCAACTTTTTTTAATGTTTTAACGACATCTCGATTCATTGGATATGGGTATGAGATGTAAGATTGTTGATACTTACTAAATATTTAGTCAATACATGTTCTAGAGGTGTGTGATGTTAAGACCATATTGTCACTACTAGATGTAATAATATCCTTATGACTTTCATTGACTCTTGATTGATACCCTTCCAGACATCTAGACTAGGTATATTTGTTACACCTATGAAAGGCCATGCTACCTAGGTTTGTGAGGTGTGGAATGAATGCATCTAGGTTTGGGATTTAATAGTGAAGTATAAAAATTGATTGGATGATGGGATAATGAGAGGAAGTTGTGGTATATGATTGGGATATGGGACTAGCAGTCACACACGTCATTAGAGATGTCATACATTATGTATTTGATTAGTTTCATATGATAAAATACTTTAAGAGATCAAAGACACTTTGAATTTATAGTTCATTTTTGATATGATTATTGAGAGGATTATCAACCATACTAATAGTGATTTTAACATTATTTTGAATTGATGATTGAATTTGACTTTGACTTCCTCTTCGTGCTTAATTTTTGGATTCTCTAGAAGAGATTTATTTTTGAATTGATATATAATGATTATTTTAACTTAAATAGTCCCCTAGTGATTGATTTTTTTATTAACTAAGGTACAATACTTTTGGATTAAGATGATGATTTGAATTTTCTTGATTTTGAATTAATGAATCTAAGGTGATGTGATCATTATGATTGAATTTTTGAATATGGTCTTGGACCTTTGTGTTTGTGGCACATATTATGTTTCCTAAGGAAGGATACAATGATGGATGTTCCTATTCATCCCATGGAGGGAGCTAATTAAATGATCATTGATGGGAAGGAAAGGATCAATGATAGGTGAAGGTGGTCAAGATAGCATTATGAGGTCAATGAAGGGTAATGGAGAGACATGGTCCTCAAAAGGATTCCTAGGAGACCTCATTTCAACATTGGAAAAAATCTCCTCAAGATCAGAAAAAGGATCACTAAGACTAGTTGTAAAATATATGTCTAAGGTATCAAATTCACTCTGATAATATTTTCATCAATAAAGCTTGTAAGAACTTTGTTATGACTTTATCATCCTAATTGAGATCAAATGATATTCCTAGTGATTAGTTGATATTTGGATTAGATTTATCCTCAAAATGATAAGCATAGTCATCATATATTATAATAACTATGAGGGATGATGTTTCTAATGAGGAATTTTATTTAGATATTAGTGTTAAACATGATCTTGATGAAGATACCACTTATATCAACTTTGATGCTGAATTTGATGTACATGAATTGATTCTACTAATAGAATATGTATTATCCACAAATGAATTCTCAACATTTGGTCTTTGATATGATGGGTGAGAGGAAGACAATGGAGGAATAATGGATTCAACAAAGATATACCCATGGAATGATTCATGAGGACTATGTGCATGGGGAATAAACTCATCTTCAATGGAGGATTTGTCAAATATGGGTGGACCATGGAATATGGATGTGGTGTCTTAACCTTGGATTGTAAAGGGAAAGGCTTGATCATGATTGGGAATTGAATCTTGGCATACCTCTTCTTGTTCACCCATGAATGTAGACTCATCTAATTCATTCTCAATTTCTCTTTCACCATGTTTGATGAGGTCTTGGGCATATTTTTGGATATTAGGACATCAATTAATGGTATGCCCCTAGGTTTGATGTTATACATAGTACTGGTTAGCTTTATACCAAGAAGGATTAGGCTTAGTAGGATTAAGATAATGTATGGGTGGATAAATTATCATGTTAATGGTGAGAACTTGGTGAAATAAGGTTTTTAGGGATATAAGAAGATGAGTATAATGGATCTCTTCACTTCATGATTTAGATGTGAAAGCATTAGGTTTTAGATTAGATGGCTATTGACATGATTGGGTTTGTGGACTAGTAATATATGAGTTGTCTTGGATTGGATTCCCTTTGCTAGAGTATGAAGGTGTAAACAACTGGTTATGACTGGTAGATTGAGGATTTGAATGGGACTTATGAAAATGGGTGCATATTAGAGGTAATGTTGGATGTATGTGGTCAAAGTCTATAGGACATAGAAATCTCAACTCAAGGAGGTAATAAATAAGTACATCTCTATTTGACACAAGGCATTGTTCAATCAAGGTATTGACCAAATTTGTTTTAGATTCCATGGATGAGAAAGTATGGATGATTTGGTTTATTAGCCATAATTGGTAGGCTTAAGCAATTGAATGGATAAGTTGAGGGATGAAGATGAGATGTGTAGTAAACATTTAGATAAAGGCTTGTTTTAGAATAGTCTCAAGTAGACCAAATTAGGATACGAGATAAACTTTGATGATTTGTGATTGGTTTTGACTAGGTGATTAATGACAAGATTTATGATTTGATGGGGGTGATAGACTAGTCCAGGAGACATGATTTAAACTAAAGATTAATTAGATTAATAATAGCTTATGACTAAGATGATTGACTAAAATAGGATGAGATGATTTGATTAAAGGATTGGATAATATGATTGGATGGTGTGTATGCCTAAAACTTGATTAGACACATGCAAGATTAAAATAATAACCCTAATGTGGGAAAGTTGTTTTCTAATGTGGATGAGCACTGATGTTTGACTACAAACATGATAGGATGATTAATATAAGAAAGGGTATGATAAGATAAGGATGGTTTAGACTATGATTGGGTTATAAGGGATAAAGTGGCGGATAAGGTGATTTGGTTAAACAAGGTCAATAAAAGTGACAAAATGTTGACTAAGGTAAGTTTTTTTTGTGTAATATGGTTTGGACCAAGAATCTAAGGATGAGTAAGATAAGGAAAGATGATGTGAGGATATGGTTATAAACAGGGTGGACTAAGTTATAAAGATGATGTTAGGGATTATTAATGTTAAGGATAAGTGAAGAATATGGCATTGGACTATGATAAGATGTGATAAATGGATAATAAGACTTGATTAGGATAAGTAAATGATAGGGGTATGTCTATTAGCAGAGGTCCCTACATTTTAACAAAACATTCTAATTATTAGGATAGCTTGTGTGAAGTTACATTGAAATCTTATAGAATGGTATAGTCAAGACTTTGAAAATAGATGTAAGGTTTATCATAGAGAATTACACTTGTTTAATAGCTCAACTTATGATGTAAACTACTTACATATATAGAAAACTATGCATTAGATCATTATAATAAAGGAAACTTCATAATAACATATAAATATCTGTTAGTATACCATAAAAGTGTATCAATACTCAGAATTAATAATAGAGAATCTAGTACCAAGAATTAAAATAAGGAAACCTTCATCGATCAAGGTCTAGTTTTGCCAATACTCTATGTGAAAATTTTTCTCATCAAAATTAAAAATCACTATTCTATTACTCATATACACATCAATGTCAACCCTTCTATTGCATTATTTACAAATTCATATAGGCATTAGTTCATATGGTTTTAAGTTATATATTTAACACACTAAGAATAGTTATCCATATCACATTGGATGGAATCCTAACCAACATATAAATTATTGTAACAACTCTTAACAACCCACAAATAGAATACAATTGTATTTCTCATAGGATGCACTCATACATACAATTGGTTTTACATTTAATATTTATCACTAACACTTTCCTATAATTAAAAGGTTATCTCATCCTGAGACCATGTTGTAAACGTAAGTTGTCCACAAATTGAGAAAGGTGACAACATATAGAAGTGCACAAGATTCACAAACTTCACTTAAGGTGCCAATAAACTAATTTTCACCCCTTGTGCACTACTTACCTATGCTTTCAAGTTTTCAACTAAGTAGTATACTATTATAATTCCCTTTCAAGTTTTCAATAGACTATCTCTTCTTAGTACTATATAAGCTTCTAAGTGAAAAATTATCAAAATTTTAGATTCTATGCAAGCATCAATTGGTAGGTGGTGGCATCTTACACTATAAGATGGTCTATTATAGCTAGCCTAGTGGAATGATCTTGGGTTCATTGATCAGTGGTGAAATGATTGCATTGATTAGGCCTAATTCATCTTTGTAGGACTTCTAGTTGAGGATTGAGTGTTGCATAGAAGACCATGTAGTAGAAATTGATTAGCCAACAATTGGTGAATATTTGTGTAAGCCATATTGAGTAGAGTAGAGTTCACCCTGTTGAATTTAGTGGTGATTTATCCATGGAACTAAGATAACTTATCTACATGTCTTTAGGCTTGTACACTAATGAAGGAGTTATAAAACATCTAGTTCAGCTAGATCTACATAGCCTAATCCTAAGTAGTATTGATGGTGGCTTGATACTCAACTATCAAATCATAGAGGACTTTAGTTTTGGATTTTATGGTTTCCTCCTTATATATGATTCTTGTTTTATTGAATGTATACCAATATATGATGTGCTTGTTCAAAAGAAGAGCCAACTAGTCCATTTATAAGAGTGAGGGATTTATAATTAGTTGTTTAAATATTGGGATAGGCATACTTGATAGTCTTCTTGACAATGCATAGTTGTTTCATAAATAAAAAAATGGTATCCTCAAGCTATTTTAATTAATTCTCTAAGGTAAATTCCTTATACAAAATAGACTTATGGAATGTAGTGGCACCTTTAATCTAATTGGATAGAGGCAGTTATGAAGCATCCAAGGATGCTTCTATTATGGTAGGAGTCAAGGTGAGATATGTAAATGATGTACTTGTAGGCCTTACACTTAGTGGATCTATGAGAAAATAAAAATGGTACACCATGTAGAGGTTTTTGGCACATCCAACAACCAAATGTTATATAGGCTGGATGAAGCCTAGTCATCATACAAGGAAACCATAGTTCCTCTTATCTATATTTGGGGTGGTTTTTAAGAAGGTTGTACTAGCTAGAACTAGATAGAGTATGCATAGATTATGCCTATCTAACATTTTTTTTGGATTCTTCAGTGATCTTATTCACATCATCATCCTTTGCCTATTTAAAAATGTCTTTTTGTGCCTTCTTGTCATCATCTTCATAGTCTTTCTTCTTAGAATTTTCTTGCGCTTACTTGGCAGCCTCTTCTACCTAAGCTTGATTTTGTCATTCTTGGACATCAACATATTAATACACATGCACATTCGCAAGATTTAGATTTTATTATTCTTCATATTCTACCTTATGTTTTCACTCTAATTCCAATTTAGTATCCTTTTACTTATGTTCTACTACGTGTCATTATTATGTGGCTTATTCTGTAACTATGTATTCTTGCTATATTTTATTTTTTTCTTCTTCCTCTTGTTGTTGTTGTTGGAGTGCATCAACATCCTCAACTTGATTATAAGACTCTAATTCCTTGGTTTAGCATTGGGATTCCTCTTTTTCCTATTTCTCCTCCTCTACCTTCCATTTAGCCTCTTCCTTAACCTTAACTTTTCCTCATAGTGCACATGATGCTCAACTACTTATTGTGATTTTTCATATGTGGATTATGTTCTTATGTAGTTTGAGCTTCAAGAGTGAAATATTTTGTGTCCATATCAGCATATTTAGATTGTGATGGAGAGGAGATGAAGATAATAGTTTATACCTCAACTTGAGAAACCTACCCCTTGCAAACCAAAAATCTTATGGGTTTTGATGTGTTGACTTTATGCACTTGCTTCTTTCCTATTATAGACCCTCTAAGGGCCTAAATAGGAATAGGTGAGGTGTTTACCCTAGATTATTAAAGGATGCATGGATTTCACATATATTAGAGCAATTTTGATGGGGTGATAACTTATATGAATCCTAAATATTATGAACTCATAGTGGATCCTCTTAACTTTAACGTTTGTTGAATGCACTATAATTTGACCTTTTCAACCAACATATCAATAATGATAGAAGTAGGGTAAGGGGGTAACTAAAACCATATATTTTTTGGCAATTTATTTTTCACCTAGATGGTGTGCACCACTTTCCAAGAAAAGGTATTCATTTTATTCCTTTGTCTCATACAAGTCTCTCACAATATCGACCATCATCATCCTATAGACTTATTGTTCATCAATGTCCATATGCAGTAAGTCATAGAGACTAGTGGTTTTGGGTATGATCAAGACATCAAACAAAGTGAGATGGATACAAGTATTATAATTTTGAATATATGGATATATTTTTCCTTTGAGCACATTATGCTTCCCTGAATCTTGGATTGGTGTAGATGTTATTAAAGGTTAAACAATTGTCATTATAGGGTTGGGAATAGGTGGTGGTACTATCTTAAATGAGGTTTATCTCACTAATATGATTGGATTTTTCTTAGTGATATTAGTCTATTCCATCTACATATCTATAATATATGAGAGTGGTGAACTTGGTACCTTAGGCAGTCATGAATTCAAATGGAAATTCCCTTTGGCAACTTTGTGACAATTAAATGCTATCCCAAATACTACATAATGTAAGGTGGTATGTGTGGGTTAGATTTAATTACCTCCAATAACTCATTACACCAATTGGTAAACATGACTTGATTCCTAAAATAGGTGTTGTCTTGGGTTTAGGTGAGATTCTAAAATTGCACATCTAGTCAGTAGTCAACATCAAGATGGACTTCACCCTAAAGTGATTTCCACTATGTAATAACTAACATCAATATAAATAATTGGTATTATAAATTTTTATTCACCATTTTCAATATTTTATCAATGTTTGAAGTAAATTAATTGACCAAGAATTCAAGCCAATTTAATTCTTTATTTCAATAGATCATTCGATGGGTAATATTGATGACCCCTTTTATATCTTGCTTGGCATCCTTAGCTATCAATGAGAATCTATGGGGAATAAATTCTACCAAAATGTGTTCTGACACATATTCAATGTCCTCTAATGGAATACCTCATGATCTATGAGATTACTTTTCTCAGATCTCTAAAAGGATGGGTGGTGTTATGGATATGTAATGAGGAATGTATTCCCCCCTCACAGACATGCCTATCGCCCTTGCCATCACAATGATATTGATGTGGATGGGAAAGACAAATCTTTACCTCATTGTATCAATCCAACAATACCTCCATTACATCTCCAATTCTCCCAAAAGTAGGTAATTAGATCAATCAATCACTCTACATCTATATTATGGAGCCTATGTGGTTATGCTAATTATGATAGTTGTGCCCCTTCAACAACATCTTGAAAAAACATTCACATCTATACATTGTGAATAAACTCATAGCCATCTGGGTCTATGAAGTGCATTTGTTGTAATGCCATGTCGATACACATGTTATCTTTTTGTGCTTCTATAAGTCCCTTAATATGTTTGGATTGATCAAATCCAACCACTGTGCATCATATAATTTGATGTTAAATAGTTTCCTTGGATGGGATAAGTTGAGACTCAGTTGAGAGTAACAAGGGCTTAATAATTTTGTAGCACTTCAGTATACATAGTAGTGAATATGAATTTATCCACCTAAGTTTTATATTTATAGCTTCTTGCACCAACATTGATGCTTTGATATCTTGATTAGTTATGCTATCACTAAATACTTCACATGTAATCTTTAAATGAAGTGGATCCCTTCTAACTGATGTGGCATTCATTTTGCTAATGTAGCATTAGATTGTGATGGTGGTTAATGCTTTTTGACTTATCACTTTAAATAGGTTTCATCCATAAGGTACTATTATTCTATTTATGACACTAACACATCACTTATCTAAGAGATTTATTAATCTCCACCCATACCTAATCATTAATTGTAATGGATTGACCATTAAACTCCACTACCTGATCAAGATTTGGATGCACATGTCTTTCTCATACTTAATTGATGTTTGACACTATAGTCATTTGGCCACCTTCTTTAATGTATCCATAATAATGGAGCCTTAGACTTATTCTTTGATCCCTCTTATCCCTTACCTCTATACACACATGTATATTTCCCCACACATGCCAAAATAAACATGCAAAACCCAAACTATCCTAAAATCAATGCTTGCAATCATAACTACCATATACTTAGTTAGATATAGTATCATTATTCCTTATTATTCTAAATTAGTGGTGGTAAGAATTCAGCCTAAATCCATTTACCTACCTTGATAAGACATTTCTCTACAAATCTCATAAAACAACTATTACAAGCTACGAAAGTTCATGGATGATATAGGGTCCCTTCCATTTGATGTTAAGATTTATAAGTAAAGCTTGGAACCTATTACTATAAATAAGAACTAGTTGATTTACTTTCAAGTCCTTTGTTCATAGATTTTTATTATGTTAGGCCTTTTGGATACATTTGTTTATATCATGGGCCCATACTTCTCTATGTCTCATTTCATCCATGCGACTCAAGTTGTAGTTGAAATTTTGAGCAAGTGTATTAAAATACCTAAAGATGCAATTTAAATCCAAAAAAGTCAAACTACCTAATAAGAGAGATTATGTAAGAAAATAAAAATAAAATAGAAAATTTTACCAGTTACTTACTTCAACTAGCCTCCCTCCAATATCTTCAAACTGATTTAACTTATGGATTGAAAATATTAGACTCAGAATGGTGATTACTTGATTCATGATTTTGATTATGGATTGGTTGATTGATATGGAGATTTCATGAGCTTCCTAGATATCTACTATTTTATATTTGGTTTTCATGGAGGAGAGGCTTGTATAAATAAGCCAAGTAGGGAAGATCTGTGGATCACATTCAAAGTTTGAGCCATGAGTATTAAGTTTGGAGGAATTTCTAAGGAATTTTCTAATTCCCTATAATCCTCTAGAATAGAGGCTTCTAGAGAGAAGGGGCCAAGTGAGAGAGGATTATAGAATCCTATTAGGGACTAATTAGGATTAATGAGGGATTAGGATATGGATTAAGTGGGTGATTAGGGACTATGGGTGTAGGCTTGTAGGAAATCCTAAGAGTAGGCTTAGTAGGTCGGTAAGTAGGCCATGGAAATTTTAAATTCTTAAATAATGGATAAGTGGGGTTATGATAAGATAATGGGGATTTAGGAGAATTGATAGATTGGTGGGGTAAATAATAATGTTAGTTAATGAATAAATGTTGATGTGGGATATTAGATTAAGGAAAATAAAATTTAGTGTATACATTTTCCCCCTCTTTGAAAGCAACTTGCAATTGGACAAAGTACTAGGATTAGGATAAAGGGTATAAATTAGAAGTATTAATTAGAATAAATAATGTGAAAAAAATATATTATATACATTTTTACCCTCTTTAAAAGGGAATTGCGATTGGATGAAGTGGAAAGAGTAATGGTCTTTCAAATAAAAACCATTTCATAGATGAAAGTTAGTAGATTGTGTTAGTGGATATGATGCTCCCTTAAGGGGATATGTAGGGAAGAATGAGATTGATGGCCACTCAAAAAATTAAATGAAGGGTGGGATGTAATGAATATATAATGGGATGAGGAGTAAAAAGTTGAGATAGATGATGAAAAAGATGAATTCAACTTGATCAGTGAGCTACATATTTATGATGCCCCTAGAAATGATGTATGTACAGGGAGTGATAATGACTATGTTATATTTGTCAATATATACCAAGGAGGAATAAACCATAACATCATGATGATAAGAAAAAATGTTCAAATATTTTTACATATCCCAAGGAAGGACACATGCAAATGAGATATTTAGGCCAAGATAGATAATGATTTGATAAGATTAATGATGATTTTAGCTCAAACTAAAGATAAAAAATATGATAAGGAGGATGACAGAGAATAAATGATATGATTAATTTATTGAAAGATAAAGGAAAATAATTGGATGACATTACATCAAATCAATGAGCCATAATATGAGTAGTAGCAATGATGCCCCTAGCAAGGACACATGCAAGGGAGTGGTAGATGATTATAAAGTTATGGTTTTGGTCATGACCTAATCATGAGAGGAACCATAAAATTTAAATTATGAATTGACCAATAAAATTATAATGGATTATGGATGAATAAAATATGAATATTATGACTTGTCGAGCCCAATCAACAGGTACAGGTAATTGATGAAATAAATTAAGGAGATAACTGTAAGGATGGTTATTGATCAATAGATTAGTTTATTAATGATTAATATTATAGATCTAAGATATTAATAATTCAAGACTTGAAGATGAGGAATGGATGTGAAGATGAAAGAAGAGAGAGTGGTTGAGCTATCTTTTGGGCACTGAAAAGTGGCCAAGTGCTTCCTACATAGTATGAAAAGACCTCAAGCCAGTATAGTTATGACTTGAGGATAAATGATAATTAATGGAGTAAAATATGATGATGATGATGATGATTAGTGATTAGAGGATATGATGTAGATAATGAGATGATGATTATGAACATAAAATATTAGATGTTAGTTAAAGGAGTTAAGAGTATTAAATCAATGACGAGAAATAAGGATGATGAGGGTGTAGAGGATCAATCCATCATTATTGTAATAAATATCATCATAGTCTACATAATCCATTAAATATATCACTTGGTAGTATGCCCCATGATATGACCAAGGGGAAGTTGTGACAAGTGCATGGGCAAATAGCAAACTCTACATCATCAAGGATACTAGTAAGCATTATTGTAGCTTTGGTGACCACATAGTATCCTCATCATTTTACCAATAGAAAAAGAGAGAAACGATACAACATAGACTGAATATAAATAGATAATCAAATATCTACATGATAAAAAGACAATCAAACAAGTCAAATAATAGATAATGAATACACATAAGTATCTATATGCAAAGTTATTATGTCTAGTCAAATTGTCCAAATTAGGGTTGACAAAATGATTGATCAAATGATCTATTAGACTAAGTTATTAAGGTGTGATGTGAAATAAGGATAATAATTTGGGAAAGGAATAGATTTTAACAAAGATATGGATTTGTACTTGATGAGGGACTAAGATTAGGATAAGGTGATGGAAGATAATAGGATAAGATGACTACACTGAGAAGATGATAAGATAATATGATACGATGGATAAGATAATAGATAGGATGAATGGGATATGTAAGACATAGGTAAAGATGAAATATGAAAAGGCAACTTAGATTTTTTTGGATTTTGTGGATTTTATGATTTTTAAGGTTTTTGACATATATCAATTTTAGGTCTTTTTTGGAATATGTATATACACTATACAAATGAGATTACTAGCAAAGAGAATACCAAATATAGAAACCAAGATGAGGATAGATGGGATGAAAAATTAGATATGTAGTTGTATGAATCCTCATTAGAGGATATGCCAAGGTTGTCTTAGAATATTTCTCAAGACACCTTATTTCTATTTATAAAGGTCAATACTGGAAGAAATGATCAACACAATAGGATGTGCGATATGATGGTAGATGATGGGTGGGTATAATGTATAGAGTGATGAGATGGATGGGATATTATGTGGATGAAATGTATTTTTACCAAAGTGTTGAGGTATAATGTGAATAATATATTATTTTACCATGATTCCAAAAACTAGTTTTCATCATGGTACTTGCCCAAGGAGCTAGAAAACTAGTTTTTACCATTGGATAAATTATTATTTTTTACTTTTTTTTTTTTTGAATTTTTATCTGGGATATTGATTTATTAGATATGGAAATGAGATGTAGGATGTAGACATTTTTATTATCTTTAGCCAACACCTATTCTAGATATGTGTGATGTTAGGACCATGTTATCACCATTGGATGTATTGGGGTATGTGTGATCTTTGATAATGATATATTGAGACTTCTCTATATATATAAACCATATATCTTTATCACCCCTAGAAGAGATAAAATTGCGAAAGAAGGTGATGGAAAGTATGGATGGGATTATATATTGATGTTGATGTGGATGTATTGGACTATAATGGATGGTAAAACATGATGGGATTATGGGAGTGTGATAGGAAGATGTGATGCATGATTGGTGATTAAGACTATCGGTCACACACATTATTGGAGATATTTGAAATTCCAAATTTTATTGGTGTCATGTGATAAAAGACTTTAAGAGATCTAAGACATGTTGGTGTGATTCTTCTTCGATCTAATAATTTGAAGGATTATCAACCGTATGGATAGTTATTTTGAAATTATAATGATTTTTTGATTGGATTTGACTTTGATTACCCCCTAGTGCCTGACTTTAGGATTTACCAGGGGAGATTTATTTTTGACTTGATAGATTATGATTGTTTTAACTTTGATAGTTTTTTAGTGCATGATATTAGGCTTCACAAGGGGAAAATTGTATTGGATTAGGATAATTATTTGAACTTATGGAATAAAATGTGATTTGATCATGATTTATGACTTTTGAAACATGGTCTTAGACATTTGTATTCATTATACATGTTATATTGATAGAAGAAGGGTACAATGACGTTTATTCATATTCTTCCATATGAAGAGTGGTGATTAAATGATCATTGATAGGAAGGAAAGGATCTATGATGGATGAAGGTGCAAGAGATGATATTATGAGGTTAATGAGTGGTATTGGGGTAGAATGGTCCTCACAAGGTTTCCTAGGAGACCCAATTTCAAAATTAGATAAGATCTCCTCAAGATCAACAAAAGGATCACTAGGACTAGATAAAAGATATGTGCTTGATGTATGATTAGATCTACTTTAACTATATTTAATAGATAAATATTGAAATAAATATATTATGCATTCATCATCTTGATCAATATAAATTCTTGACAATTGATTATCATCTAAATTAAAGGTACCTTCAAAAGGGTAGGCATAGTCATCAACATATATGAGGGATGATGAGGAATCTAATTTAGACACTAGATTTGAGCATGATCCTGATGTGAATAAAACTTTTGTTGAATTTGATGTTGACTCATATGTATAAGATGAAATGGTTCTAGTAGAAGATATATTATCTATAATTAACCTCTCAACTTAGGGTTTTAGATATGGTGGATGAAGGGGAGATGATGGAGGAATAATGGATTTGCCAAGGATAGGTCATTGAAAGGACTCATGAGGGAAGGAAGGACTAGGCTCATAGGGAATAGACTTATTCTTTATGGAAGATTTGTCAAATATGGGGGGACCATAGAATTTGGATGTGGTGTCTTGACCTTGTTTTGGAAAGGGGAGAGCTTGATCATGATCAAGAATGGTATCTTTGAATTCTTATTCATGTTAACCCAATGATGGAGACTCATCTAACTTATTATCAACTTTTATGTCAACATGGTTAATTAGGCTGTGGATGTATTTTTTTGAATTATGACATTGATTAATGGTATATCCCTAGGTTTGGTTATATCCATAGTAGTGGTTAGTGTCTTACTAAGATTGCTTAGGCTTAGCAACATTAATATGTCATATGGGTGTATAAACCATAATGTTAGTGACAACAAGTTGATGGAAGAGGGATTATAAGGACATTAAAAAATAAGTATAGGGGCTCTCTTTGTCAGGAATCTAGAACAACAAATAGCTCTGATTCCACTGTTAGGACCCGGAAGCACAATTGATTACCATGTACAAGCAACTTAAAATGCGGAATTAACCAGAAGTAACAAGTAACTAGAATTCAAAAATAACATAGAATATGAGAGACAATACCCAATTGTATTATTACTCTTTCAGAAGGAAATACAACAAAGAATATGCCACAGTCTTCTTCCTTACACACCTCTAGGGCTCCCACACCTCTAGGGCATAAACAATAAATCTCTTCAAGAGCTCACTCTCTCTCTCTCTCTTACGGTCCAACACACAACTCAAGCATAGAGTTGGTATTCACCTCCAACTAGTCAGTATCACTACTACCAGTACACCGAGTATACAAACATACTCAACCAAGTACACAATGCACTCTAAGTAGATCTCCCATGAACTTGCAACAACCAGCAACTCAAATGATATTACTTTGGAAGGATCTACCTTGCCTTCCTCTTTGCTCTCCAACTAAGTACACACCGTAATCTAAGTAAATCCTGCCTAATCTTGCTACCTATTGTGTTGTTGATCTCCCTGATCCTGTTGCCACCTGTAGATCAATCTGGTCTTGCACACCTGCCAACCAACCTAGTTTTACACACCTACAAACCTAGATCTTACACACACAAACACCTTCAAATCAATGATCTTACTTACCATGTAGATCTCCTAATGTGGCCTTGCACACCTGCTGACCAAGATCCTACATACATGAAGAATCCTTCTGATTCTCCAAACCAACACCCATACATGGCACTATGGCACTATGAGGAACACACCTTGCTCTCTTCACTCTGAAGGAGCTAATTTTTGCTCTCTTACTCTCTAGCACAAATTACAATATAGCCCATGAGTCTATTATATAGATCTCATGAAAACAATAATTAGACATCCAATTACAATAATTAGATCCATAGCTCCAAGGCTAAAATTAGCCTTCTTCATGTAAACAACCAGTTTGTTAATGAACTATCCATGGAACTCACAATTTGGAACCGCACAGGCAACTGACATTGGTCCTTGTTAATCTGGAGATGACTGACATCAGCCAAATACTGCTGATGTTAGTTTCCTTCCTATCTACCCCTGACTAATGTCGGTTGGCCTGACCGATGCTAGTGACTATGACACTCAACAGCCTCCTCCCCTATTTGCATCAGTGAAGCTTTTAGCTCCACAACCTAACAATCTCCCACTTGGAGATAAATAGCTACACTGTACCTGTATCTATACCCCATCTAATCTATTTCTTGGCTTGTATCCCTCTTCAAGCTCAACCTTGAAGACCAACCACCACAAATCCTGTGGTGCACCTCTTATCATCCAAGTAACCTATCACATCTGAATGTATAAACCCATGTAGAAAAGAACTTGACCCTGCATAGCATGTTGACATGCTGTTGGTCCCTCTCAGATACCTGAGAATCCACTGAACTACCCTCTAGTGCTTCTTTCCTAGATTGGCTCCAAACTTTCTGACAACTCCCACTACTGGGGCAAACTTGGGGAGTATGCATGTACTCAACCTCATCATATGATTGGGGACCCTATTATATGAATTGTCCATCCATAGGTGTGATACCTTGTTCTGCATCTAGCACTAC
This sequence comes from Torreya grandis, assembly GCA_037957365.1. Lineage (NCBI taxonomy): Eukaryota > Viridiplantae > Streptophyta > Pinopsida > Cupressales > Taxaceae > Torreya > Torreya grandis. The sequence goes on along the minus strand of JARHVA010000891.1, from coordinate 3,872,495 downwards.
CTTCACACAATCAGCCTGTGATAACATCAACATGTGATCTTCCCTATCTCTAGGATTACTCATGCCAAAGAATTTTGTTACTCCCAAATCCTTCATGGCAAACCACTAAACTAACCTTACCCTTAGCTCAGAAAAACCCTGTATGTCTAAACCTTCAGCTAGCATACCATCCACATACAATAATAGGATAATGTTGTAATCATTATCCAATCTGGTAAGACAAACACAATGGTTACACTGACATTGACTAAAGCCCTACTTTTTCATCCACTTGTCAAACTTGTACCACTATCCTGCAGCTTCCTCAAGACCATATGACCTAGCCTTCCATCTCACGTGTCCATTCTCTCTATTCTTTAACTAAGGTATCCATTCATCTTTTAGTGCTTTCATATTGGCTGGCAACCCTACCGAATCTCCCATTTGGTTCTACATCCTATTCATGCCATGCTCCCACTGTTTCCTAGATCCTTCCTGCTCTGTAGTGAGCAATGAGTATAAAGAAGAGGAACAATGAATTTGAGGCTTACTTACCCTTTCAGTCCTCCATATGGGTGTTTGAGACTCCTTGATAGCTTGCTGTCTACCCAAAATCTGTTACAGTGACCGACCTCGGTCACCACACAGTCTACATCTAACCGACATTAGTTCCATGCGACTGTCCAGCTCATCGACACCGGTTATCCTACCAACGTTGGTCTCCACCTACCTGACACCAGTGACTCCTCTAGTCTGCACATGACCAATGTCAGTGCCTACCTGTTCGCTACCAGTTTCATATTATCAACGTCGGTACCTGTGTTCAACTATGAGTGATGACTTTTTACCCATGAGCTTACTTTGAATCAAAACCCTATGCAAACTACCCTGCTCAGAAGTATCCAACCCAATCCACTGATCTCTATCCATCATCTCCTCCAAGAACACCAAAGCTTTCTAGTTCTTAAGTTTATCAAATACATCAAACTTCCTTTTCCAACAATAAATCCAATCCTTTCTTGTAGCATCCCACTGCTTACAAAAATTTTGATCTATGCTCTCTGAAGCTGAACACTTACCATTTGACTTAAGAAAATCTATTCCCTTCTCACTTATGTGACCAAGCCTACAAAGCCACACCTATGCAACAAAAGTGGAATCAATAATACAAGCAAGTAGATAAAGAGTACCTGCTTTCTTACCACATGCTAATTCAAGTGCATCCTTGGTAATATTCCAAGAATCCACTGTGAGAGCTATTGTGCATCTCTCATCACCCAACTTTCCTAAAGAAATTAGCCACATATTCAAGACTGGGACCTGCATGACCTTCTTCAACACCCATGTGTTGGCCGCCTGCAATTTCAGCTTCACTTTCCCTTTGCCAATACTTTGACAAGGCTCACCAACCCCTCTATTTGGGGCTACATGGAAAGAGGCAACAAAATCTATAAACCAAGATTCTACTTTATCTAAGGAACATCACAGAGCATCCTATGCACCAACAACTGCAACATCTGCTTCTTCAGTTCCTTCATGCTAATCTTCTACCAACCAACAATATTTCCTTACCTACTCTTTCTTTCCATAACACCGTAATTGACCATTCATGCTTTTCAATTCCTCCATTCTTAGTGTACTTTCTTTTACCATGGCTTTACTCCCACTCATTTAGAAACCCCTGAGAGTGACCTGTAATCAAACACAAACCTGCTCCCTACAACCTTAGCTGTGATACCACTTGTCAGGAATCTAGAACAACAAATAGCTCTGATTCCACTGTTAGGACCCAGAATCACAATTGATTACCATGTACAAGCAACTTAAAATGTGGAATTAACCAAAAGTAATAAGTAACTAGAATTTAGAATTAACACAGAATATGAGAGACAATACCCAATTATATTATTACTCTTTCAGAAGGAAATACAACAAAGAAGATGCCACAGTCTTCTTCCTTACACACCTCTAGGGTTCCCACACCTCTAGGGCATAAACAGTAAATCTATTCAAGAGCTCACTCTCTCTCTTACGGTCCCAACAAAAAACTCAAACATAGAGTTGGTGTTCACCTCCAACCAGTTAGTATCACTACTACCAGTACACTAAGTATACAAACATACTCAACCGAGTACATAACGCACTCCAAGTAGATCTCCCATGAACTTACAACAACCTGCAACTCAAATGATCTTAGTTTGGAAGGATCTACCTTGCCTTCCTCTTTCCTCTCTAATTGAGTACACACCACACTCCAAGTAGATCTTGCCTGATCTTGCTACCTGATGTGTTGCTAATCTCCCTAATCTTACTGCCACCTGCAGATCAATCTAGTCTTGTACACCTGCCGACTAGCCTAGTTTTGCACACCTACAAACCTAGATCTTACACACACAAACACCTAAAAATCAATGATCTTACTTACCATGTAGATCTCCAAATGTGGCCTTGCATACTTACTGACCAAGATCCTACATACATGAAGAATCATTCTGATTCTCCAAACCAACACCCATACTTGGCACTGTGGCACTGGGAGGAACAAACCTTGCTCTCTTCACTCTGAAGGAGCTAATTTTTGATCTCTTACTCTCTAGCACAAATTACAATACAGCCCATGAGTCTATTATATAGATCTCATGCAAACAATAATTAGACATCCAATTACAATAATTAGATCCGCAGCTCCAAGGCTAAAATTAGCCTTCTTCATGCAAACAACTGGTTCGTTAATGAGCTATTTATGGACCTCGTAGTTTAGAACTACACAAGCAATTGACATCAGTCCCTTTTAGTCTAGAGATGACCGATGTTGGCCGAATACTGCCGATGTCAGTTTCCTTCCTGTCTACCCCTGATCGACATTAGTTGGCCTGACCGACACTAGTGACTGTGACACTCAACAACCTCCTCCCTTGTTTGCATCAATGAAGCTTTTAGCTCAACCTAAAAATCTCCCACTTGGAGATAAATAGTTGCATTGTACTTGTAATTATACCCCATCTAATCTGTTTCCTAGCTTGTATCCCTCTTCAAGCTCAACCTTGAAGACCAACCACCACAAATCCTATGGTGCACCTCCTGTCATCTAAGTAACCTACTACATCTGCATCTACAAACCCATGTAGAAAATAACTTGACCTTGCATAGCATGTTGACCTGCTGTTGGTCCCTCTTAGATACCTAAGAATCCACTGAACTACCCTCCAATGCTTCTTTCCCAGATCAGCTCCAAACTTTCTGATAGCTCCCACTACTGGGGCAAACTCAAGGAGTACACATGTACTCAACCTCATCATGTGATTGGGGACCCTATTCTATAAAATGTCCATTGATAAGTGTGCTGCCCTATTCTACATCCTGCACTACCTTCACATAATCATCCTGTGACAACATCAACATGTGATCTTCCCTGTCTCTAGGATTACTCATGCCAAAGAATTTCACTACTCCCAAATCCTTCATGGAAAACCACTAAACTAACCTTACCCTTAGCTCAGAAAAACCCTATATGTCTAAACCTTCAGCTAGCATACCATCCACATACAGTAATAGGATAATGTTGCAATCATTATCCAACCTAGTAAGACAAACACAATGGTTACACTGACATTGACTAAAGCCCTACTTTGTCATCCACTTGTCAAACCTGTACCACTATCCTACAACTTCCTTAAGACCATATGACCTGGCCTTCTGTCTCATGTGTCCATTCTCTCTATTCTTTAACTAAGGTATCCATTCATCTTTCAGTGCTTTCATATTGGCTGACAACCCTACCAAATCTCCCATTTGGTTCTGCATCCTATTCATGCCATGCTCCCACTATTTCCTAGATCCTTCCTACTCTGCAGTGAGCAATGAGTATAAAGAAGAGGAACAATGAATTTGAGGCTTACTTACCCTTTCAATCCTCCATATGGGTGTTTGAGACTCCTTGACAGCTTTCTATCTACCCAAAATCTGTTCCAGTGACCAACCTTAGTCACCACACAGTCTACATCCGATCAACGTTAGTTCTATGCGACTGTCTAAGTCACTGATGCCAATTATCCTACTGACATCAGTCTCCACCTACTCGACACCACTACCTCCTTTGGTCTACACATGACCAATGTCAGTGCCTACCTGTTAGACTCTAGTTTCATATAACTGATGTCGGTACCTGTGTTCACCTGTGAGTGATGACTTTTTACCCATGAGCTTACTTTGAATCAAAACCCTATCCAAACTACCCTACTCAAAAGTATCCAACCCCATCTATTGATCTCTATCTGTCATCTCCTCCAAGAACACCAAGGCTTTCTAGTTCTTAAGTTTATCAAATACATCAAACTTCCTTTTCCTGCAATGAATCCAATCCTTTCTTGTAGCATCCCACTACTTATAGAAATCTCAGTCTATGCTCTTTGAAGCTGAACACTTACCATTGGACTTAAGAATATCCATTCCCTTCTCACTTATGTGACCAAGCCTACAAAGCCACACTTGTGCAATAGAAATGGAATCAGTAATACAAGCAAGTAGATAAAGAGTACCTACTTTCTTACCACATGCTAATTCAAGTGCATCCTTGGTAACATTCTAAGAATCCACTGTGAGAGTTACTGTGTATCTCTCATCACCCAACTTTCCTAAACCAATTAGCCGCATCTTCAAGATTGGGACCTGCATGACCTTCTTTAACACCCATGTGTTGGCCACCTGCAATTTTAGCTTCACTTCCCTTTTGCCAATACTTTGACAAGGCTCACCAACCCCTCTATTTGGGGCTACATGGAAAGAGGCAATAGAATCTATAAACCAAGATTCTACTTTATCCAAGGAACATCCTAGAGCATCCTGTGCAACAACACTTGCAACATCTGCTTCTTCAGTTCCTTCATGCTGATATTCTACCAACCAACAGTATTTCTTTACCTACTCTTTCTTTCCATAACACCATAATTGACCATTCATGCTTTTCAATTCCTCCATTCTTAGTGTACTTTCTTCTACCATTGCTTTACTCCCACTCAATCAAAAACCCCTGAGAGTGACCTGTAATCAAACACAAACCTGCTCCCTACAACCTTAGCTCTGATACCACTTGTCAGGAATCTAGAACAACAAACAGCTTTGATTCCACTATTAAGACCCAGAAGCACAATTGATTACCATGTACAAGCAACTTAAAATGTGGAATTAAATAGAAGTAATAAGTAACTAGAATTCAAAAATAACACAAAATATGAGAGACAATACCCAATTGTATTATTACTCTTTCAGAAGGAAATACAACAAAGAAGATGCCACAGTCTTCTTCCTTACACACCTCTAGGGCTCCCACACCTCTAGGGCATAAACAATAAATATCTTCAAGAGCTCACTCTCTCTCTTACGGTCCCAACACACAACTCAAACATAGAGTTGGTGTTCACCTCCAACCAGTCAGTATCACTACTGCCAATACATTGAGTATATAAACATACTCAACCAAGTACACAATGCACTCCAAGTAGATCTCCCATGAACTTGCAACAACCTACAACTCAAATGATCTTAATTCGGAAGGATCTACCTTGCCTTCATCTTTGCTCTCCAACTGAGTACACACCGTACTCGAAGTAGATCCTACCTAATCTTGCTACCTGTTATGTTGCTAATCTCCTTGATCCTGCTGCCACCTGTAAATCAATCTGGTCTTGCACACCTACCGACCAACCTAGTTTTGCACACCTGTAAACTTAGATCTTACACACACAAACACCTATAAATCAATGATCTTACTTACCATGTAGATCTCCAAATGTGGCCTTGCACACTTACTGACCAAGATCCTACATACATGAAGAATCCTTTTGATTCTCCAAACCAGCACCCATGCTTAGCACTGTGGCACTAGGAGGAACACACCTTGCTATCTTAACTCTAAGGGAGATAATTTTTTCTCTCTTACTCTCTAGAACAAATTACAATACAGCCCATGAGTTTACTAGATATATCTTATGCAAACAATAATTAGACATCCAGTTACAATAATTAGATCCACAGCTCCAAGGGTAAAATTAGCCTTCTTCATGCAAACAACTAGTTTGTTAAAGAACTATCTATGGAACTCACAGTTTAGAACCGTATAGGTGACTGACATTAGTCCCTATTAGTCTGGAGATGATCGACGTCAGCTGAATACTACTGATGTTAGTTTCCTTCCTGTCTACCCTTGACCGATGTCAGTTGGCCTAATCAATGCTGGTGACTGTGACACTCAGCAACGTCCTCCCTTGTTTGCATCAGTGAAGCTTTTAGCTCCACAACCTAACACTCTTCATTTCATTACTTATATGTGAAATCATTGGACATTAGATTAAATGGTTGTTGATGTGACTAGGTAGGTGGATTAGTAATAGATGAGGTGGCTAGGATTGGATTCCCTTTACTAGGATAGGAAGGGGTAGATGGCTGGTTATGATTGAGGGATGAAATATTATAATAAGAATCATGTGGATGGGTTTGGATTGAAGGTAATGATGGGTGGATGCAGTTGTATTCTATAAGATGTTGAGTGCTCATTTTAAGGAGTTAATAAATGAACATATCCCTATTGTTGATGAGGTATTATTCAATTAGGGTATTGACCAATTTTTTTTGGATTCCATAGATGAATATGGGAGAAAGTATATATGATGTGGTTTATCATCCCCATTAAGTAGGTACATGGGATTAAATGGAAATACTAAAGGATGATGATGGAATATGTGGAACAAAATTGGACTAAAGCTTACTATAGTACAATTTCAAGTTTGAATTGATGATATGAGATGTTGGATGGGATAAGAAAATATTTAAGTAGGCCAATTAGGATATGAGATATAACTTGATGATTGGGACTGGATTTGACTAGGTGAGCTATGCTAAGCTCTAAGATTAGGTGAGGGCCTAGACTAGCCTAAGAGATTAATTTTGAATAGGATTTATGGGATTAAGGCTAGCTCAAAACTAATATTATTGAATCAAATAATTTTGATATGAGTTTATTGATAGAATTATGATTATGATTCAAAATTGATTAGACAAAAGTAGGTTAATGATGAGGACCCTAATATGATAATAGTTGTTTGCCAATGTCGATGAGGACTAAAGTATAACTACATATTTGATGGGATAACTAGTATAGATAAGGGGATGAGTTGGGTTGGAATATGATTATGATTCGGATGATAGGAGATAGAGTGGTGGATAAGGTGATTAGGATAGAAAAGGTCAATACAAATTATTAGTTATGGGTAAAGTGGACATAGGACAAGATGTGAATGATACGATGTGATTAGGATATGTTGGTGATGGGGGTATGACCAATGATGGGTGGATATGAATAGAATAGGATGGGATTAAGATAAAAGGGTACTTAAGAACATGTACAAAAAGAAATATGTATAATAGGATATTGATAAAGATGTATAAAATGATATAATGATGAGATAAGGATATATAAGATGATGGAAAATGCCTAGATAGGTGTGTATAGGCTTGGGTAAAAGGATGATGCATCTCATAAATAACATAGGTCTAACACAACACACAACCAATCAAGCAAATCATAAACCTAAGATTAGTAAATTGATGGGTGTATAACTTGATGACTGTATCATCTATTAGTTTCATGGGTGAAGATGTAAGCTAGTGACCCATTATAAAATCTTCCAAAGCCTCTCAACCCTATATACATATGATAGTCACTTGAGAATTGATACTGACTCTAGAAGCAAGTTATTTATTATAGCCAATGGTCCTATGCTACATTGGATGGGCTCTCTAGGGACATCTCTGATATACACTTGGTACAATTGGGACCAAGTCCATATAAGGTGTTTTCTAATGCTTGGTTAGATATTTAACTCTTCCCCTTCACATATGACCTATATGGGGTCAAACACTTAGCCTAAAGATAAGTTCCCTAATAATTATACTTCACCAGAACATAGATTGTGGATTAGTGCATGGTGATGAAAGACATGATCACTATCCCCCTATGACTATGCCAAGTGCATGGTTGTCAATTTCACATCACATTTCCCATAAAAACTTAGAGAGTTTATAGATGGTTTTTTATCCTCTAAGAATCATAGTAAAGATGCAAGCAAGAGAGCATACACCACCATAGCCTTTGGATGATAGACAAGTAGACAAAAAAGATTAACTAACTGATTAGCTAGATGTGAGATATAAAAAAATCAAATATAAGTAAAGATATACAAGATATATACAAATGTGGTTAAAATGATTAGAAATCTTAGACAAACAAAATGATTTTCAAGATGCCAAAATGTCTTTGACAGGAAATCTACAAGAAAATGATTTGCAGTTTGATGAACCCTTATTGAAGGTCAACTTGAAAGATAAGTGATTAGTATTTTTGATTGATAATATTTTGGGGTAACCTATAAGAAAAAACATTAGAACAAAATATGACTTGCAAAATAATATGTTATCAAGTCAAAATAACCACTAGATTCACCCCTATAAGAAACATAATGTTAGTTTAATGGTCCTTAATAAAAATAGTGATCTAAAATAATGATTTACCTCTATAACATTTTTGGGTGAGGGGGACATAACTTGAGGATTTAGGGGTGGTATCCCCTAGTGGGTTCAAGGAACAACACCCCTTTCAGGGTTAAGGGGTAGTACCCCTTACGGGGTTAAGGGGTAGAGCCCCTTATAGTGTCTAGGGGTAGCACTCTAGGTATGCTTCATCTTTTAGTATAGGGTGAGGTCAAAGGGAAGCACCCCTAATGCCAAAGGAAATTTGTCCCTTGAAGGAAGCTCAAAATGACTCAAAATTCATTGAAAATGATCTTAAAAATGCACTTAAAAAGGATAATTTTGAAGTCAAAAATGAAGAACAAAATTGTAAATACAAAACTATAGATACACACTCAGATGAATGCAATATTGCAACTAGAAAATGCAATATCAATAATTTTATGTAATATCATGATTGAAAAGTTGTGATTTTGTATAAATTGGCTAACTACTAGTGGTTACCACATAGTTTTATGCAAAACTATGAGTTTTAAGGCAATATTGTGATTCATATTGCAAAACCACAATTTCATGATTAGTGATATTTCACTGTGAAAATGAAAAATATAGATTTAAAATTTAGGAATATTTATAGAATGAAAATGATTATAATTTATGATGATATTGATATATACAAAATAATAGAAAATATAAACAAGGCCTGGTAAGACAACAATAAATATTCATGATTATGGCCTTATGATTACACAAAAGGTGGTTGAGATGGGGTTTTAAGGCATTTTTGGTTGTTCTAAGATAAGGCCCCTCATGATTCCTATAGATAGAAAATGATTAAACTAATAGAGACCAAGAAGTTAACCAGTCAGTATTTGAACTTAGGAATTTTAATAGAAAACATAAAATCACTATTTTCAAATGGAATACCATGACTTTTATGCAATATCATGACTATCAAGTTATGGTTTTATTTGATGATGAAAAAGTGGTCTAAGGTTGATATGTATTATTTCCATACACAAATAACACCACCCTTTATATCCTACAAGATGAAAAAAGATGATATGGACCCACAAAAGATCAAAAAATAAAACAAAACTGATTATACTTGGTAAAATACTAGGTCCTATAAAATTGTGAGTTAAAAGAAAAAATCACTGAATTATATACAAAATCACTAATTATGAATTAGTGGTATTTCCAAAAGTTAAACATATTCCAAAAGGGTAAGTTTTTAGCAGATATAATAATATGGCTTAAGTTCATGCAAAATCACAACTTTATTGGCAATATCACGATTCATAAATCTATGGTTTTACAATAGAGGATTAACCTCCAAAAATGTTGGCTATTAATGGTTAATATTTGGTGGTTAGTGGAAAACCATTAATCTCAGCAAAATACTTCCACTAAAATGTTATGACTTATAGGGAAATACCCCAGTTCACATGTGCATGAAATTTAGATGAAAAATTAGAACTCGATCCTTGTCCAGTCAACCTTGCAATATACCAAAAACACTTCTAACAAGAAAAAAATTTAAATTGGGAGTGTGCTCCCATTATGGTCACCAAAATGTAGTTGAAATTTTGATAAAGTGGATTAAGCTACATAAATATGTAATTTAAAACCAGAATGTTAAAAAACATAATTAGAAACATTATAGAAGAAAATTATAATAAAATAAAAAATCTTACAAATTCTTTTCTTTAGCTAGCCTCCCTCCAAGATCTTTGAACTAATTTATCTTGTGGATTGAAAATATTATAACAAAAATGGTGATGTATTGATTCATGATTTCGCTTATGGATTGGTTGATTGATATGCATATTTCATGAGCTTCCTAGATTTTTGCTAGTTTCTAGTTGGTTTCCATGGAGGAGAGGCTTGTATAAATAAGCCAAAGAAGGAACATATATGGCTCACATTCAAATTTTGAGACATGAAGATCAAGGGTGGATTTATTTCCAAGGAATTAAAAATTCCTTGTAAGCCTCTAGAATAGAGGCTTCTAGAGATAAGTGGCCGAGTTAGAGAGGATTCTAAAATCCTCTTGTGGACAAATTAAGATTAGTGAGGGATTATGTAGGTGATTAAGTAATATGGTTGTAGGATTATAGGAAATCCTAGTAGTAGGTTTAGTAGGTGGGTAGGTGGGCCATGGGAATTTTAAATTCCCAAACAATGGATAAGTGGGGTTATGATAAGATAATTAGAATTTAGGAGAATTAATAGATTGGTGAGGTAGGAATAATGTTAGTGAATTAAAAAATGTTGATGGGGGATATTATATAAATGACTAGGATTAGGATAGAGGGGATAAATTATTAAGATTAATTAGAATAATTAAGGTAGGTATAATTTAGTATATACACAAGTCCAAACCTATTATTCATTGACTCCTAATGTCCCATTCATAACACATTTATAACGCATAGACTAGGAAGCAAATATTCTATAGGTATCACAAATTCTAACCCATAGATGATCTATAATGGTGTAAACCCTATCATACTTTTATGACGCACAAAATAATCCCACAAGACTATTGGAAGCCTATCACCCCAATTATCTCACTTCACATTGCATTTCTTAGTAAGCATCTTACCTATCACCTTGTTCACAACTTTAGCTTGGCCATTCACTTGTGGATGATAAGTAGTTATTCTATGATGTTATATAATAAACTTGTCTATGAGGATTTTTATTGTCTTATTTATGAAATTAATTCCTCTATCACTTACCAATTTAAGAGGGTAACTAAACATGGTGATGATTTTCTCATATAGAAACTCGACTATGTCTTTTATGCCATAATTTGGAGTCATAACAACTTATACCAAATTTTTAAAGTAGTCTATTATAGTGATGATGTACCTTGCATTTATATGTTTACTTAGAGGATTGATTTGTCCTACAAATTCAATGCCCCACTATTCAAATGGTTGTTATGATAACAAGGGTTGTAAAGGCATCTCATCTCACTGGTAAGGCTTCTCCATACTTTAGCATACATTGCATTGTTGTGAAACTGCCTACATATCCTAAAATAGATAGGGACACCAAATTAAACTTCAAAATATTTTCCTTATAATTGTATCTCCTATGAAATGACCTCCTACGACTCCTTGATGCACTTCATCCATGATTTGTGCTTGCTCATGCTATAGTGCCACTCTATATAGTACTTATTTTTTTCATAAGTAATATAAAAATCTATTAACAATACTATATATCAGATCTTTGGTGATCAGTTATTTTTTATCTCTCTATATAGTGTTTTAGGAATGTCCCTTGTTCCAAAAACTATGTGATCTATTGTAGCTTCTCTAGAATTATAGTGACCCTAAATAACTATGCATCTAGTGACTCATATTGGAGTTACTCAAGTTCTTCACCATTAGTTATCTGACTAAGATGGTCGAGGTCAACAATCTCCTGACTTGGTTAGATGTTAATAAAAAATTGAAATTCCTAGAAAATCATTAGCCAATGTGATATTTGTCTTCACAATAATGGCTTGTTCACCTGGTATCTTAGAGTTTGATGGTCAGTGAACAATTCAAATGGTTTGGCCAATAAGTATTACATGAAATTTTTTAGTGAGAACACTATCACCAAGGCTTCCTACTCAGTTGTCATATAATTCTTATATGTAGTTGACAACTTTATTCTTGTGAAGTGGATCGAATGATCCAATCCTCCTTCTCCTAGCTATGTGAGTATTTCTCTAACTACAAGCCTTGAAGCATCCACATGCACATGAAAAGGTTTACTCTAATCTAGGAAAAATAGGAACAAAATAGTCACTAGTATTTACTTTAAATCAACAAATGCAACCTAATAGTCCTCTATCTAGATAAATTGAACTCCTTTTTACAACAAATTCTCTAAAGGGGCTGATATAGTGGCATACCCCTTGATGAATTTATGGTAGTAACCTATTGTCCCAAAAAATATTTCACTTCTATTAAATTCTTGGGTGGTGGCATACCCATAATGACTAGGATCTTAACTTGGTCCACCAAAATTTGTTTACTACACACTAAATCACCTAATAAAACACCAAAGGGTCTGAAAAACAAACATTTATTCAAATTTAACATTATTTTCAACACTCTAAATATCTCTAACATTAACCTAAGTTTTGATAAATATTCCTTGAATAAAGATAACACTGCCCAATCATGCAAGTATACTTTAGGGAAGTCATGGATGAAATACTTGAATGCAGTCAACAGATCCCTAGAGAACACTATAGGTGCATTTTTGAGTCCAAATGGCATGACATTTTAAGTGAATGAACCCCATTCTATTATGAATATGTTTTTGTTCCTATCCTCTTCTATGATGGGTATTTTATGGTAGCCACTAAATCTATCTATGAATGAGAACACTTCATACCCTATGATAGCCTCTAAAACTTAATCCATGAAGGAAATGCAAAATGGGTCATTAACACAACCATCATTAAGGATGTGGTACTATCCACATATGTGTATCTACCTAGTATTATTTAGTTTAATACCATGTGGCTAACTTAGTCATTTTCTCAATCGAGAAGATAATACCTACTTCTAAAATATGACCGATTTTAACTTTCACTTTCATCTTTAGGTCCAGGTTCAACCTATACAATCTCTTCTTGATTGGCCATGTGCACTCCTTTAAATCTATGTGAATCTCATCAAATAAGGATAAAAACCTTTGGCTTCTATGAAATTATTGGGAAATACATCATTTTAGTCTTATAGAAAATATAAAACCTCTAAGATATATTCTTACATCCAATAGTCTCTGACATGCACCATTTTGGGTCCATCTTTAGTGCCAATTTTCTTTATGTGTTCCTTTAATATCTATTTATATATCTTATGTTGTTATTAAGGAATAAATTCTCAAAGTATACATTCTCCTTTAGGTTATAGGAACTATATATATCATAGTTTTTCCTCCTCTATTTCATCTATGACTGGTTCTGATAGAGGATTCAACTCTTTCTCTAGCTTAAAGAGATCCCCTGTATCCATGTAGTCCTCATTATCCATCCTAGAGCACTACTCACCCTTATCTTGTATCATATGGTAGGGAAGATTCAATTTTTTTGCCTCACCTTGGCCAACTTATTTAATTTTTAGGATGTGTGTTAGGTTTTTTGCTATGTTTTTATGTAAACCTAGTTCTCATGGCATTGGTAAGTCTTCAACTCTTTCATGGCATAAATTATTTTTCATATTTTGTAAATCCACTTGTACCTAAGGATTTTCATTCTTAAATATGAAAATTTGAATGGAATTATATTTTATATATTCCTAATGCTTTGTTTCTCCTCTTCACTCCTAATTGATGTACCATGTTGTAGGGAAAACTCCTAGGGTAGAGATGAAACTATATGGTCAATAGGTAGGAGTGATAATCTTTGACATCCATACCAAAATACACCTATACACATAAAACTTTTGGAATTTTCCTTCCTATTATTTAGGATAGTATCTTTTAATATTCTCTGGTAGTTGTAATCAAGCTACTTATAGTATGCATGCTTCCTCCCACACTAAATTCCCATCCATGTAGATAGCCCACTAGTTTGCAGTAATTCCCTTCATCACATAATTGAGGGTGCTAACCCTTTGGTTATAATCTATTACATATTATTTAAATCATATAATGAACTCACCAATGTCCTCTATAGTAAAATATTGGAGTATTTAGAACTCAGTCACAACTCATGATCTCCTTTTGCCCAGTTGAGTAAATGGGTGTTTGAGTCTCTACTTATTAAATAAGCTCTATCCCATGAGAGAACACTCTCTAGATTTGGTTCTATGTAACCCTACTAAGTATGACATATTTGATATATAAAATATATATCATATTGTATAGGATATCTTACAATAATTAATCATACATCTTCTTCAACCTTCGGAGGGATCTCTAGAGTATTGAACCCCATCTTTCCCAAGAGTCATTCTACACTGATAATCTAAGTCTAAAGAATAATGTTTTTTTAAAGGAAACTATACTCTATTTCTCTCATATCCTTCTAATTATCTTTGACTACAACCTTTATCCTCTTGGAATTTTCACCAGTATAAGGTGAGTGTAGTAATTTTGGAATGATGTAAGGCCTAGATTTAGTCTTATTTAGATGAATGATAATGATATTGTTGTCTTGATGAGACTATAATTGATTCATGATTATGATGATAGTAATATGTCCATCATAGGCCCACTTCTTCATTATTTTTACCAGGTAGTGATTCTCATTTGTCTTCATATATATCACTTCAAAATCACCTTGTAGGATGATTTCTATGACTTTGATTTCTACATCCTCCAGGCAACCAATAGGCTTGACCCTTCCATACTCTATAATGTTGAGCATGATAGGACTATATCTCAATTAATGTTTTCCCAAGTCTTCCCAAATGAATCTATGGATCATATTTACAATTCTTCCAAAGTAAAAAATAGTTATGGGTGTTTCATACCCAACTAGCTCTATGTCCATCCTCACATCAATGTCTCAAGGTTTCTTAGTATTTACAAACCAAACCAACTTATTTGTCTATTATTAGCCTTTATTCACACATTCAAATAGGTTATGGATTAGGTTTATGATGCTTTGGTAGATATATTCATTACGTAACATACTTAAGAGTTTCATTAAATTCATCAATGCAGTGAAAATTCCATCCCAACTTAGTATACACACTATCTACCCATACATATGTGCGTCAAGAGCTACATCATCCCATTCATTCATCCTTTACTATTATATTATCCTCAAAATTTTCATATCTTTATACATTAATAGATTTTCAATGGTAGGCTCAAGATATCTATCTGGTTGTTCCTTTTAATGCCCAAGTCTTTAGGCTTTTTTAACATAGTTAACCCCTCTTTTTCATGTTGTTATCTAGTAACTACCTATAATGTGGCATCCTCCCTCATTTTTTCATGGATCATGTTAAAATTTGTAATAGTTATCTCCCTATATCATCTTTCTAAGACTATATAGTCTTCTATATTTTGTTACTCTATCACCCAATAGTATTCATAGTTGCATTGCATTGTTTACATATGTAGTTTAGTTCTCTATAGAGATAACAAATATGGGTGGATTGGGCTCATTTTTTCCTATAATCCCTACACACCACCTTTATATCCTCATTTGTATCCTCTTTTCCCCTAAAATCCCCATCCACCTTGATGTTATTATTCCCTAAAAGTTTTAGTGTTTTATGATGAATTCCATCCTTGTTGTGGATAATTATTGAATCTAACCACTTATGGTTTTTTAATGTTTAGCTCCCATCCTAACTACTACACTTGAGGAATCATAGGATTCCATGATGCCTAGTATGGGTAGATCACAATATATTATGAGAAATTCTTTGAGGAAATATTCTAGTTTTACACAGAACATAGGGTAATTGCTAGTGGCTAGAGTTATTATTGTGCTTTAAGAACCCAAGGTGTCACCGATGGATTCTGACTTAGTATAATTCTTTTTAGGTTAGGATTATTTTGTGGTACATATATGTATTTCTATGAACCAACCACAACACATTCTTAGTTATGTCCTCCTCGAGTTCTTGAAGTACCTAACAATCCTTGTCATAATATGTAGGTGACTTATAGAATTTACAATACATGTTTTATGGGGTTTTGATGTACTATTAGAAAATATGACACTATGAGGTTTTATGAACTACCAATCTTCATATCAAACTATGCCTTAATCCTAAGATATTCATTTCTATGATGCCCTTGTTATTCACACTCTATGCACTGTATATCTGACTTAGGTCTCTCTACCCTTCCTTGAAACTGATCTAATCTACTCAAAATAGTCTATAAGATACTTTTTACCTTAGATGATGGTACAGACACATCTCCATACTGTTTAATATGATTCAATTAAATCATAGTGGTTATCTCATCTTCTTTATCTCTGAATTGAGTTCAGGCCATGGAAAATTTGATCTTTGGTCTTAAACCCTCTACAAACCAAGCAACTTTATCTTTATCCTCCAAAACAAATTCTATTATGTTCATGACATCAAAGAATCTATTATCATAGTCATTAATGGTCTCTTGAAGTCCTTGTCAAATCTCCTTCAAAGCTTGGATTATTTGGATTAAACTATTCTTAACCTTAAACTCTATAATGAACTAGTTATTAACATCATCTAATGTTGTTATGGCTATGTTTTTCCTAACTATGAGCTTTAGTGCACATCTACATAAATCAATTATCAATTTAAACTTCCTTATATTTTTGTTATTGATTGATTTTACCTATCATTTCATGTCTTAGGTAAGTGAGTATTGTTTAAGGTCAACATACCCATCATAGGGAGCTAGGTGTATAAAAGCACCCAATTGAGCTGCCATAATGGGGTTTCTTACAAGTATCATAGTTGGTTTGGTTGAAACCAATGTCAAGGATGGTTGTGGTTATGGAAACTTTTCCACACTTTGAGGTGGCTCCTAATTTGTGGTAGTTGTGATGTCTCCTCTAGTTATGTGGAAGTGGTAGTTGTAGATATATCTCCATAATTTCCTTCTTATTCTAAGATTTAAAGTTATGTAATGAAATCCTTCGAATGCACATGAATTAGAGGATCTATCTCTATAGAAATCAATTTTATTATGTTATTCTTTTGTTGATCGAAGAAACTTTGTGTAACTTCATGATATATAGCCTTTTGTACTTTTAAGGTTTTTCTATGAACTTATTTTAGAATTGGTCCTTTCCAAGTGTTTCCATCTAAAGTTGTAGATAAATTACTATGATTTTGAAAAAACATTGACTTGAGGGATGTGTTCTTCTTTAGGAAATGATATTTACCTCCAAAAATGTATCTCTCAAAATATGAACCTATACTATGTCTGTGACTTTAATATAATCCTTGATTTTCTTTTTGAGATAGCCTTTTCGAAAACTAAAAATTTTTACCCATCTATTCTACTTCTATACTACTACCTTCTTCTTTCATCCATATTAAATACACATTTCTTCTTTATGATCTATCTCTACTTGGCCCAAGCTCTTTTATTTTTTTATCTTGACTACACCCTTCTCCTTATCTTCTTCCCTCATCTAAATCATTAATGATACTACTAATCCTCTTTCTATTCATAGTTTCATGAAACACCCTTTGTTTATTCCATATTCTCTATTGTCACAAATCTCTTTCTAACTATAGAGTATTTTTTTAATCCTTTTCCTCTATATTCTCTATGTTAGACTCATGTTCAAGTTTTATCTTTTCATATTTGATTCATTCTCCCCTATCTCACACCCCCCCATATCCCTGAAGTGAGTACTCCATATTAGCAAAAGTCTGCACCATGGAATTTTATATAGCTAAAATTTTAATCAATGTTGGGATTTATTGCAAAAGTTTTCCTCTAATTCCTCTTATAAAAAGGTCCTTCACTACATCAAAAGATAAGTATCATTATACTACAAACTCAGTGATGTATATCAATGGTGGAAATACCCAATGATCAATCGCATGAGTCCAATTTGTCTCCAAATTATTCAACTATTATATCCTTCCCTCAGTCCACATAATGGTGTCACTTATTCATGGATGAAAATAGTGATATTCAATTCAAGCTGACCAATCAGTTGGTAGGCCCAAAAATTTTCACAAAAAATATCATAAATTTTACCATAGAGGTGTTCTTGTATAATCTCCCTTAGAGTACACCTAATTCTTTGACCATCCCTTTGTATGAATTTAGTAATTTAATGGTCCAACCATCTCTGTACTTCTATTTGGGTTAGTAACCATTACATCATATCCACACTTACTACACCATTTTTAGCAGATGTTCCTCAGTTTCACTAGAACATGTTAATTATGAGGATAGAGTTTGTGACATTATATGAAAAACTTATAGAATGGTTTAATAAAAACTTTGAAAATATATTTAAGGTTTATCTTAGATAATTATACTTGTTTAATAATTCAATGTATAATGTAAAATACTTACAAATATAAAAAATTATGCATTATATCAGTATAATAAAGGAAACATTCGAAATAGTATAAATCTCTATGATTATATCATAAAAGAGTACAAATACTTAGAAGTCATAATAAAGAATCTAGTATTAGGGATTACAAGGAAACCTTCATAGATCAAGGTCTAGTTCTATCAATACTCTATGTGAAAATATTTTTGATCAAATTTAATAATCACTATTCTATTACTAACATACACATCAATGTCAACCCTTTTATTGAATTATTTATAATGACTTATAGGCATTAGTTCTTATGGTTATAACTTCCATATTTACCATGATGAAAATAGTTTTCAATATTGGATTTGATGGAATCTTGACCAACATAGAGATTCTTGTAACAAATCCTAACAACTGGTAAATATAGTACATTTATATTTCTTGTAGGATGTTCTTATACATACAACCAATTTTACATTTACTTTTTAACATTAATAATGTTGAGTGATGGGTGTGGATGTAAGATGAGCTAGTGTTTAAAAGGATGTACAAAGAAAATATGTGCAAGATAATATTAATAAGGATATACAAAATTATATAATGATGAGACAAGGATATAAAAGATGTGAAAGAGACCTAGATGGATGTGTATAGGTGTGGGTAAGAGGTTGACTTGGCTCACAAAAAACATAGGTATATTCAAAACACTCACTAAATCAAGCAAACCATAAACATAAGATTAATAAACTAATTTGGAGTGTAACTTGATGAATGCACCAGTAGACACAAAAAAAAAATCACACTATGATTTCAAATGTCTAAAATCCTTGTGGACCTACCTAGGACCCTCTTGAGACCAATCTACACTAATATGGCCTAACCAAGTTCACCCATAGTCTATTTCACAAACTGATTCAAACTAGATTTCAAGACCTTCTCTTTTAGGGACCTAACTATCAACGATAAGGGTAACCATCGATGGTCACCCTTGGGAAACCTTGAATTTAGATGGTCAGGGTACACCTCCTTAACCAAAATCATGCAAATTTTCTACTGACATTTTCTCAATATAACTCATCTAAATCTTGTTATGAGCCTTTGTATGGATAAATTATATTTAGATGGCCTAGTTTCACCTTGACTTCTACCTCTTGCTTATGCCTATAAAAGAGAGGAGATTGGAAGATAAATCCATCTACAATAATTATCAAGAGCTCAAGGATTTAGGAGTGTTCTCTTATAGGTTAATTAGTGTCATCAATATCATCAACATCATCAGCATCATTAACAATTAAATCATTACATTGAGAGCTAAATCACCATCACCTCTCAACCAAGCTCTCAAGTATCATTACTCTATCATATTTAAGTCATATTCCACCAATAGGTTAAATACTTAAACTACTCACCCAATCAACTTTTGGTAAGACAAGTACTTTTTTGTTAATATTCATTTACTTTATTTCCATTTTAAAATCATGCCATCCCTTGCCCATCTCCTAGAATCCATATTTTGGATCATGTTATTTAGAAATTAACAACCTAAAACTCACATAATAACCATTTATGGTGGACTCAACTACTAATGGTATGCTTAATCATTGATGGTTAGCATGACCACTGATAGTCACCTTTACCATTGATGGTCATCTTGACCACCGACGGTCACCCTACTAGCCAACAGTCACTATGGTAGTGAAAACTAATAAGTTATTTTCACCCATATACCCTCAACCAAACTTGGTCTTCTATGTTCCTATTTTTCCATATACCTCCTTTAGATTTTTTGAAGCAAATCACAACCCCTTAAAACTAATATTAATTTGTTATCATTAATTAAATCATTTCAAGTCTACTTTCTAAGCAAGCATTCTTGTGTTTAATTTAAGTACCTTTTGATTATTGATGTAAGTACCTTCTTTCCAATTTTGTGAACATAATTTTTTAAAACATGTGTATTGATACCCCCTAAGGAATCTCTCATTTTTGAGATCTATCTATCTCAAGGAAATCCACCCAAATATCTATCTAATAAATAAGTTTGCTTTAGTGTTTTCTTATTTGTAGGTCTTCATCCCAAGCCAAAGAAGAGCTCTTCACAATATTCTAATTCAACACACACACAAACAAATAGGGCTTTCAATCATACCTATATCAAGTTTCTTTTCTCTCTATATTGGAACTTAAATAAAAAAATTACAAGAAAAATTTTACCACCCCCAGTAGGCCCTAGAGTCTATATTCACATTTTTTATGCATTTGTATGCTCTTCTCTCTTTTATGCTCATAATTGAAATTGAAATTTATTTTGGTATTAAAATCAAATACATCCATTGCTTGATTTTAGCATTAGTTCACTTTGAATTAAATCATAGTAATCTTATTGTAGCACCATTTTTGTTGCACACACTAGCCAAACCACTTTCATCAATTAAACATAAAAATAATTTGAGACAAGGCCCAACTAGGATTTCATCACCTAACAGTCACCTTACCCTTATCTGGTAATCCTACTTGGAGTTCATTACCAAGGGGAGAACCAAATCAACTCTTTGTTTGAGTATAGACTTTGGATATTAATATATATTGGCTAAGCACCTGACACCCTTGTCATTGCGATGTGTGAAGTGAGGGGGTAGGCCCTAATACCAAACCATTTATTGATTCCAATATAGATTATTTTGAGAAACCTAAAACTAATCATATAATAATTCTATAATACATGATCTATAATCCAAATTCTATCACACATTCACATAAACTAAGACATGAGTCAAAAGCAAGATTAAAATTAGCCTCTAAGCTTAACATACTTTATATTGTGTGTCTTGATTTCCTTGATCATTTCCTTATCTTCTTCTTGTTTGAGTGGTGAGTTTATTCTTGTATTCTCTCCCCCTTTCTTGCATGGTTCTCACTCACTAGTAGTGAAGAGACCTAGTGGAGTAGAACTCATCACTAGACCAACTAACCTCTTCTATTTCCCCATATATGGAGTACATATCCAAAGTATAAAAATCACCCCATCTTTTGGGAATATCTAATTTTCCTTGGGTGTTTTCTTAGGGAGACATGAAATTTACCACTTTTTTGGACAATAACCCAGTTACCCTTCAACACTACCTTCATACCTCCCCTCAACATACTCTAGTTTCATCTCCATCTCTAGATCCTCCCTATGATATGCCATATTGACTTATGGTGGATGTTTTTGTTATCATGGTCACTACCCAACCTTTGACTACCTAGGAATCTTTGTCTACTAACCCTTTTGACACCATAACTAAAAACAAACTAATCCAATCAACTGTTACCCTTACACTTTACACCCCTACCAATGACTCCTCCACCTTAGGAAAAACCCAACCACTAACCCATCACACTCTACCCACTATTGGATAACCTACCATTAGTACTATTAAGCTTCCCCTTATTGACCTTAACCTATTAATCAATACCTTACCAAACTTGACATTATCCATACCCTCTACTTCACCACCCATTAGCACAAAGTATGCTACCTTGCCTCTTGTCATGAACCCAACTATTGCCCATACTCAATCCACAAGAATCCCCCAACAGATACTCATCACAACCAACCTATGATACATCCCTAACCTACAAGGGTATGAAATCACTACACAACCACCATCATCTACCTGCCCTTACATACCACCTAACCAACCTCTAGTATCCACATTCTAATATATGGTAGCCTGTCAAACACCAACCAATTACCAATATATCACTCAACCATAACCATAGTATGCACTTTATGATCCTTTGGGTGCACCACCTCCAACTTACTTAATGAATATGCTCATGGATAAAATGACAAACCTTGAGTCATCCATTTTAGGGGCTCATGACATCCTATCCTATGATCATATTTTTTAAAAACCTATTCATCCCTTTATCCCTATTAGATCTTACCCTCCATAATGAGATATTCTAAAATTTACCAAATTTTAGAGTAAGGAAGACCCCCAACAACACCTTAGGTCTTTTAGACACATATGTTCTTATGATGATGCTCTTCTCCTTCATACCTTCCTTATGTCTTTATCCAACTTGACACTTGAATAGTATAGTACCATCACCAGGCATTCAATATTTTCCTTCACATAACTAGCATTGGTCTTTTTGGATCACTTTTCCATTAACATTTCCAAGAAGGTCTTTATCACCGACCTCTATTCTATCAAGCAATTAAATGATGAGTCCATTACCAATTTCAACACCCATTATAGAAAATTGATTAATCAACTTTCATTTTCCTTGCCTCAACTTAAATTTATAGAGATTTTTCCTCAAGCTTGCATCAAACATATTTCTTCTATAATGCATGTCCAAAACTTTAGAACTTTTGATGAAGCTTTTACCATGGCATGTAAGCTAGAAAATTGAGCCATATATGAGGGTAAATTGAAGTTACAAAACAAGAACTCTACCTTCAAGACCAATGAAATCTCTTCCTCTAAACTAGGCAACCAAGCCAATACCATGACCAAGAGAAAAGGAACTATGAATGCAATTGTCCTTAAAAAAACCACTCCACCCAATGTCAATCAGAAATGTTCTCCCAGTACCTCCAACCAAAACACAAAGAACCCATACTAAAGTAACCAAAAATAATTCACTCCACTTGGAGAATCTTATGCCTTAATTCTAGAGAAACTATTAAAATCTAACCTCATAAAAATTCCCCCCATAAAACCTCCAAAGTAGTTTGATTCTTCTCATCCTACACCTACTTAGTATAATAAGAATGACCTTTGTGATTTTAATTAGGTAATTATAAATGACATTAGTTGATGTAATATATTCAATAATGTTTTTCAAATCCTTATTAACAAGGGGGAACTCATGTTGGATTACCCCAATGACCCTCAAAATCAAGATCTTGACATCTTTAGGAAACCTTTTCCCAACCATGCCCCTACCTAAATAAAGGACACACATGATGAATGATCTTATGATTCCCACATGGTCAATATGGTCCTTGATACACTCATCCATGAAGACTCAAGCATCCAATCTACCTAATCCTTCCCCATCTCACCTACCGAGGTGGTAGAGTCACCTTACCCTCCTTTGAAGACCCAAACCGAAGAGGTTCCTTTATCCCTAGCTTCACTCATAAAGGCTTTGGAATCATCAAATACCACTTCAACTAGCATATCTAAATAAATAATCATTACTAATTCACCATCTCCCCTAACTACCAAACAAACCAGTACTCCTATGGACATTATCCATAAAGGAGAAACTTCATCACCAACACCTCTCATGAAAAAAATGCCTATTTCAACCTTACATCCCTCATTAGAGGATATGTATCGAAATACCACCCATCCTCCATATCCTACAAGTCTATCTTTTGTATCCACTACCCAAGGATCAAGACCGGTACATAAACCTTCTCTACATTAGTTCATAAATTAGAATTTGCCTTAAAATTAGATATGGATCAAACCACTTTCTAGAAATAGTTAGGCCTCCCTTACATAAACAAAGTCCAACCTTTTGACGCACCTTTAACTAGCCAATATATCATTTTCCACCCCCTCTTAAACCAATCAAAACTTTTACCAACCCTTCACCCTCTCAATCAACCAAGGTAATCATATCTCAAGAAATCAAATAACTAACCAAACCCTTCACAAATCTTGGTGCCCTCCCTACATGGAGTTTGATCCACCCTTCTCTAAAAGTGGAATTAACCATATCTAAACCTATACCCAATCCTTGACCCAAACTAACCAAATAGGTGAAACCATTGAAAGGCAATATGGCTAAGACTCTACCTCCTTCCACCTTACCTTCCATCTTGAGACCTCATCCCTTAACTTTGCTTGAGAAACAAGATCCTTTTAACATATACCACCCACCACTATTGGTTACACTAGCTCACTTACTATTTGATACACCAGTCTTTCCCAAATTACCAATAGCTAAACTATCAACCTCAAACACTCCAACCACAAGCACACCCAAACCAAAGTCAATAAATATAAACACCACCTTACCTAATCTTCATCTCACCAAACCCATTATCAACAAATAACCCAACTTACCAGCCAAAATTATAACATCTAGACCTTTCCCACCTTTAGTTAAATCTTATTCAACCATTTTTCAAAGGTTGTTGCAATCCTCTTGCCTTACCTTACCCCCTATCAGGCCTTTCAATCTTCTTAGTTTGAAACTAGATTGGTATAATGACCATCAAATTTGTTCCTATCACATGACTCTTGGGCATAACATGGATAATTACAAATCTCTCTAGGTTATTATCCATTAGCTCTATGAGGAAGATGACCTCTTACTAGATTAAATTTCCCCAAATCCTTTACCAATGCACCCAACAACCATTTTCTAAATCACACCTAATCCTCCACTCTCATCTGAGAGTGATGGGGAACTTATCTATATTTTTATCACATCTTTCCCCTCTATCCACACCATTAATGTGATCACATAATCACAAAAAAAGGATAAAGGGATGACCAAGGTGTTTTCTCCATGGACATACTGATCTTCTCATCTTAAACAAAACTAGATCCCAATCCCTTCATCCTTAGCTTAGCCCAAAGTGACCATCTTAGGAACCTCTGAGAATAACCCTTATAAATCCATCAAGAGTGTCATTCTTAAGCAACTCCACCAGGCCACAACTAAGATGAGCCTCTGTAAGCTCATTTGAACCTTACCTCACCATTGTTAGGCCATTATAGAGGCTATGCAAGCCATTAAGGTCAGACAAAGAGACTCCTAACCTATAGATGCCTTTATAGGTTCTCTCCAACTCTCCACCCTTTTTACCTTCAAGGACTTAGAGATACCCTCTATCCACCCTAGGGATTTGGATCCTCCTCTCTTTATTACTACCCATATCAACCAAACCTACATCAAATGGGTTATGGTCAGTGAGAGAGCTAGTATTAATATCATCTCTTCCCATGATTATAAAAAAATCAAATTACCAAATAATATCGTATTTAAAACTTCTACCATCCTTAGATCCTATAATGAGACTATGAACACTACCTTGGGAACTATTATCCTTCACAATCATCTAGGACCTCACATGCTCCCTAAACTTTTCTATGTGGTCAAAGGTGAATTCTAGTAGAATGTTCTCCTAGGGAGACCTTGGATCCACTCTATGGGTTGTGTACCTTCTACCCTCCATCATTATGTCAAGTTTGAACATGATGGTCAGTTTGTCAACATACAAGCTGACCCAAGCCCTTTTGTAGCATGCAACATCACCTACCAACCTAATTACATCCTCCTAACCTAAATAAAAACATTCTAAATAGCCACCACCAAGCCCTTAACCATGGGAAATGAAGCCATTAGTTCCCCTTCCTTAGAGGCATCTACCAGTTCATTTATTATTATCAACTAGATACCCACCACTAATCCATTTAAACCTACCTTCCAACACCTTACCCTTGGAAAATATTATCTCTTCATACTTGATGCCTTCCAAACTCCCCAAGAATATGGGAAAATCAACCATCAATTGATTTATGATACCAAAATTAGATCCATTTTTCCTTTTGGACCTCCCAGTTATCAAACTAACTTTATCTATGGGGTACTTGACAAGCCACTTAACACTACTTCCACACCCACTTCACCTTAGCCACTCACCTCCACCTTCTCTTAATTGGACAACCTAGACTTTACCAAAGTATAACTTCATAGGTGTGCCTAGAAAGGGTTTGGATTAGGATGATATGAGCATGTCCCACACAAATTTATCTTGATTGAGACCTAAAAGCCTCATGAGAAGAATGGCCTTGGAATCATTCTACCCAATAAGAATAAAGGCACACAACTTTATGCTACCATTGTTGAAGAATAATCCCATTCCTCACCAACATCCCCTACACCTGAGTATGAGTATGAAGACATTGTCTCACCTAACATTTTTTTGGTCAATATGATCACCCTCAACCCCCTAGCTTATCAAAATGAAGGGGCACCCTAATCCATACCTTTGACCCATCCTAAAACTTTGGGACAAAAATCTCCTACCATAAACACTATTTAGTGCCAGGATGATGATTATATTCTCACCTACTTTAGTTCACCGGATTCCTCCATCCACAAATCCTTACCTATGAAAACCTCAACCATGTTGAATGAATCCACTATGTATATTGACATTGACACTTTGGACAACCCTCATGTTGTAAAACTTGGCCAATCTCTCACTACTAAAGAACTTTAAGACTTCTTACCTTCCTCCAAGACTGTAGCGTTGTATTTGCTTGGTCATATGTCAACATGCTGAGTATTGACCTAACCATTACCACCCACATCATAGCCAATCATGAATCAAAACCTATCAAAAAGAAACTTTGATGAATGTATCCTCACATATCCCTTCTTGTTAAAGAAGATATTTAGCACCTCCTCGTTATAAACTTCATTCAACCCATTGATAATACCCAATGGGTTTTGAATATCATAATTATCACTAAAGCCATAAGGGGACTACATATCTATGTGGAATTTCTTGACCTCAACCTCACTTACCCAAAGGATGGATTTCCTCTATCTAGCATTGACCAACTTGTTGATCTTAAATTAGGACATGAGATGTTGTCTCGCATAGATAGTTTCTTGAGTTAATCAAATTTTGATTACCACTACAGATTAGCACAAAACTACATTTATCACCCCATGAAGGAATTTATACTATATATTCCTACCCTTCAGTCTTAAGAACACTGGTATAACTTACCAGCATGCTATGACCTACATCTTTCATGACCCTATCCATACAATCATTGAAGACTACATGGATGACCTTCTAGAAAAATCCAAACTTCACAAGGACCACTTAGTCATTCTCAAGATTATCTTTGAGATACTTATCTATTACCATGTCCACCTCAATCATAATAAATATATTTTCAAGTTCTTGTCAAGTAAACTCCTTGGCTTCCTCTTTTCCCTTCAAGGAATCAAAGTGGATCTGAATAAAATTAAAGCTATCCTCAAGATGCTACCTCCAACCAATCTTAAAAATATTTTTAGTCTAGAGGTGAAGCTCTAATCCATTTTACACTTTATTTATCATCTCTCTAATCTATGTCAACCCTTTGATCACCTCTTGAAAAAGGATATCTCTTTCAAGTGGAATCTTGATTGTTAAAGGGCCTTTGATGCACTCAAAGAGTGCCTTCTATCCCCACCTATCCTCACACCCCCTAAGGATGACCAACCTTTCTAACTTTATATCTCTATCACCGACCATTCCTTAGGGGCAATACTTGCTCTTCAGGTTGAACAACATAAAGAGAAAGCCATCTATTAAATAAGATGTACACTTATAGACTATGAAACTTGGTATACCCATATTGATAAACTTTCCTTGGCCCTAGTCTTCATGACCACCCAACTTTTCCACTACCTTCTTAACCCCAAAAAATTTGTCATAACCAATACCAACCCCCTCAAATACATACACTCCAAGCCATACCAAAACCATCGTATGGCCAAGTGGCTCATAATTTTAGCTAAGTTTGATGTTGATGTCCTCTAGTATAAATCAATTAAGGGGTAAGTCATCACTAACCAATTGGCTGATGCACCCCTAATAGACAACCAACCTTCTCTTGAATTTCTAGACGAGTCTATTACAAGCCTATCCCAAGTGGATTTCACTAATCATGTAACCATGTTATTTGATGATTCTAAATGTTAGCATGGTAGGGGAGCTGGTATCATCCTTATCCCCCTTGTCAATGACCCACTCCAGTTATCTTTTAAACTTGACTTTGAATGTACAAATAATATGGTTGAATATGAATCCTTAGTAATAGGTCTCCAAACTACATTATCCTTAGGATTTTGAATAATCAATATTTTTGGTGACTCCTAGCTTGTGGTAAATCAAGTTAAAGGCATCTACTAGTATAAAAATGAGATTTTGTAACTATATAGATAGTTTGTCACAAAAATCTTGAGATCATTTAAACACTACCATATTCAAACCACCCCATAATCTACTAATAAATTTGTCAACACCATGGATTCTCTCTCCTCTCAGATCCTTTTAGCACCCTCAAACTCTAATATATTAGTAATTATCCATCTCCTCATCGAACCTTCCTTTGTCAATTTAGACACTCCAGCCATATTTAATGTAGAAGGGATCCAGCCTAACCTTTGGTATCAACAAACCTTGGGCTACCTTAACCTTTGCATTGTTCCCTTTGGCCTCTGTAGGAATGTACATTAGGCTTTCATCTAGATCACCTCCCATTATATCATCATGGGAGGGACTCTTTACAAGTGTGGATTTGATGATCTCCTATTCCACTGCCTCTGTGATCTAGAAGCTTCTCATGCTATCAAGGAGATGCATGATGGTATTTATGAGGGTAACTTTAGTGAAATCATTATGGCTAAATGCATCCTCCACCT
Organism: Torreya grandis; assembly: GCA_037957365.1. NCBI lineage: Eukaryota > Viridiplantae > Streptophyta > Pinopsida > Cupressales > Taxaceae > Torreya > Torreya grandis. Next base: position 3,843,559 of record JARHVA010000891.1, on the reverse strand, counting down.
AGGCTATTATTGTCCTAACCTTAACTAATATTGTTGTGATTATGTGAAAAATCATGTCAAGTGTCAATAACATGTTAATTTACACCATGCACCTAGCCATAGATTTCAAGTTTCCACCAACTTTTGGCCTTTTTCACAATGGGGTCTAGACCTTACTAGTGAAATTAATCTCCACTCTTCATAGTGACATCACTCTATCATCACCATGACTGAATATTTCACTAAATCGGTGGAGGTTATACCTCTTGTCTCAATAAATGTTGAAATGATTGTTGAATTTATCACCCATCACATCATCTGTCACTTTGGTGTTCCCTATAATATCATCACTGACAATGATAAATCCTTCAAAAACAAACAAGTATAAGGTCTTTGTGATGTATTTTGAATAAAAGTAAGCATCTCATCACCGTATCGCCAAAAAGCAAATGACAAGCAGAGGCCTCTAACAAAATCTTTAACAACATGCTTACCAAAATGGTCAGTGCCTTAGGTCAGGATTGGCACTTGTACATCCCTTTTTCCTTATGGTCATATCATACTAGCATCCAAACGCCTATAGGTGTTACACATTTTTTTCTCATATTTAGAGTATAGGCTATATTTCCTCTTGAAGTCCAACTACCTTCTCTTCACATATCTTTATATGACCTTATTTTAGAAGATGATTACCATCAAGAATATTTATCTCAAATTGAGTTACATGATGAGATTTATTTGGTTGATCTTTCCCATATCCATGTTTATCAAGAATGAATCAAGCATGCTTACAATAAACACCTAAAATTTTATGAATTTAATAATGGAGATCTCATTCTCAAGGAAAATCAACATGTAACTAAAATGGAGAAAAGTAAAAGAGGAAAATTTGTTTTCAATTGGCTTGGACCCTACATCATAACCCATAAGTATGAATCAAGAGCTTATCATTTGTCCTCTTTAGAAGGCAAACCAAAACTTAAGCCTCTCAACACTTCACATCTACATCCTTTCTTTCCTTAAAGAGGGGTCACAATTACCATTTGTCTAATTTAAGCTCATCCCCTGCAACTAAATTCATTTCTCTCTTCTTAGGGGCAAATGACTATAGATAAATCATGTGATTATCCATCACAATCATATCCTAATCTTGTACTATAGGTACCATGTCTCTACCCATGGCATGATTCTCATTTTACTCCCATCCCTCTTTGGGATTGGTTCCCATGGTCATTATTACCTAATCTTCTTTTCACCTATACAACCTTCTTGTTATCTTATTCTTGCCTTCATAAAGGTAACCCCTTGAGCATTTATAATTAAGTATATGTCAAACAACATAAAATAAAATCAAAAGTAATATCAAAGTCAAAAATAAGTCATGGGTCATTCTTAGCATTCACAAACTACTTCCTTAAAGGGTGGTTATTGAAAACTTATTCAAAATTATAAAAATGTAAGGTGGACTTCTCCGTCGAAGGATAACTATCAAAATCATTTGAACTAAGCATATAAAATTAGACCAGTCCCTTGAAGGATGGATGACTAAAGTACTTATTAAAGATAGAAATTTCTTGGAAGCTTCCTACATCAATCAACTTCCCCAACCCTAAATAACAATCACAAGTTGTGAATAACACATAAGCAAAAGTAACAATAATGAGAAGCATCACAATCAGCTCTCATAAAATAATAATCTTATAAAGCTACAACTAGATATTCTTAGTAGACTTAACATATCAATTAGTCTACACTTTATATCTAAGCATAGACTTGGTTATACTATCCTATTAGAAGCCTACAAAATAGGCATGCTAGTTTCACACAAAGGTTCTAGTTTCACCCGTCTTCCCTCCATATATCATATGCATGGGACTATGAGCTTACTTGACACAATGTGATCAAGATACCCATTTATCAACCTAACCATGCTAATGTAAAGCTTTTCAAAGGATTATTTTTACTAATCCAATCTAACTTTGAATTTTTTATCCTTACTAATGAAAAGGCCTCATGTTTCTTTTCTTACCTTTTTTTCTTTCATGTAGATGTATGTCTCATGATTTTTATCACTTTCCTTACATTTCATTTGTTATATACTTACTTTATGTATTCTCATTACATCCTTAACCATGTTGAAATTTTATCTCCATGATCATAAACAACAAAAATCAATTATCAAATGTAACATTATGAACTATCTCCATAAACCACATATCATATATCTACATATGGTCAAAAAACCATAAAATGGCATCACATCATAACACAAACATTATCTTATCTATCTATCATCAAAACATCATGTGAACATATATCATATTGTAAATAACCCCAATTATACCATCCATCATCATGAGCATAAGAAAATCAATGATCCAAACATCATGAACCATATCATATATAATTTACCTATCTATCTATTAACCATCACATCAAAATAATTCATCTTATAACATCAACATAACCATCAATAAAGTCATTATGATATCATTATCATATGACATATATCCATCCATATCACATCCTCTCATATCCATGAACCAAATAAAAAAATCTTACCATATTCTAAACATCACATGCCTAAGATATTGAGTCAACATCTAATAAAGCATATGCATGAAACCATAGACCTTCGACCATAAACATGAACATAAAAAAGTTTACTAGCATATAAACCATGAACCATAAACATACATCATAAACTATACATCATCATCATATACATCATGTCATTATAAATAATACCTATAATAATGTGAAAACTCTCTCTAAAAACATGTACATCTCATTACATCGATGCATAGGCTAGTATCAAAATAATGTACACCTATCTCTATCAACATATCATAACATGTGTAAATCATGATCTTAGAGCACCATTACTACTGGCCCCACCTATGCCTACACTTGCACTCCTATTGGTAGTCACCCCTTAGTGTCCCTACCCAACCCACTATGGAGGCCCACTATCCTGTAGTAGCCACTGAAGGACCCCCTACCAAATTGGCCCTATACTCACTATATATCAATGTTGTAGGGAATTGTGCCAACACCATCACCTCATAGTACCTTATGTCCTCAATATTGGCTAGATACTATGTCCTTGACCTATGTTAGATGGTCTTCCTACTAATACTATGGCTTCTCATACCCCTATCTTAAAGAATCTCTCTTAAGTCACTAAAGCAAGAGAGGCCCTCACAGAATCATGGTCACTTACTAGTGTCATAACCTATCCTTGTAAGGTGACAACTTAAGGCTTCAAGGTGGCCATCTATCCTTGTAAACCTATGATTTGGGCTTGTGTTATTTCCAATGCCACTACCACCTAACAACCATGTACTAGTGCCCCTATAGGGTCCACATCTATGGACTATTATCCCCCATCACCCCACCCAAAATCAATAGTTATATATCTAGCCAAGTACCAAGCCACATATCCATCTTCCTCACTAGCATCATTGATGGGAGATCTCAAAGGCAACTCCTCATGGTCTAAGACAACCTCCTCTAACTATGGCTCTGGGAGTAAGATCTCAACATCCTCCCTCTTATATCAAGGAAAATATAGAGGGGTCCTCTATAGCAATCTAAACTACCTCCACACCCTATCAACTAGGATGAGCTCAGTCTCACCCTCTCATCTCCTATATATCCACCACTAACTCTATAGTGATAACATGTGATACTTGTATTCTCCCTAAATAGGCCAGCTTAAGTAAGGTCTCCACACCACAGGACTAACTACAAATCCATCAAGGGCATCTTTAAACCACCCTATATCTCAAGCACCTCCACTATTACCTATCAGTTCCAAATTACCTCTCTATCACATAAAGCCTACCCTGTAGTCTATAGGCACAAAGCCATCCCATGGGAGCCCCAGTGGTCTAAACACTCTAATATGATAGTATACCTAGTAGTGGAGTATGAACTTAACACTAATCCCATACTTCCTATGTGTACAAAAATCCTAGAGCTTTTTATAGATCTACACTAATAAAATGGGAGCTCACCTAGATATAGTTTTCCCTAACAACATCTCTTCTAACACCCTAGTAGCAAATATGGAAAGTGACTGCTACTCAAATCAAGAAGGGAAAAGTAGGATATCCCCATCATCATCATCACTAGGCACCTATTTATCATTACACTCTAGTATAATGGCCTGTAATGCACACTACCTATATGAAATCTTGCCTACTCCCTATCCTCATAATAAATCTAGTCCATGTAGTAGTTTTGATTCTCACTCTCTATATAGTAGATTCAGTCTCCATAAATTGGCAATCATGTGATCTGATGCACATATTCTAATAGGATGTTCATGTCTTTAGTAGGCAACATGAATGTGTTCATAGTTGGATTTAATCTCTGCATCTCAAAACAAGTGCTGATAATGCCTCATGACCCCTAGGCCAACCTCTTCCATATGATTCCACTCATCATCTATCATGCCATCATAAACCTCTATGAATATCTTCAAGACTTGATCTTGCATTTGGATCTTCTTGGATTCCTATACAATAATCCAATTAGAATGCATAATTAGTTTTCCACCTTAAGCTAAGCACCAACCTACACCTACTTTTTTTGACCTCTTCTAAACTACCCCATCACATCTACCATGTTACCTACTACACTTACACCTCTACTCTATGCACACACATCCTAACATCATGTTTATATTACCAATAATTGCCCTATTTGGCACAACTTTTATTACAACAATTAAACATCAACCCTAGGATGTATTTTACCACCTAACATTTCTACCACTTTTATATACCTATTAGACACTTTCTCAACCACCTCATCCTACCTAACTTGTATATAACCTTTTCCACCACTTAACACAACTATTAAACACTTTAACCTACCTCAACAAAACCTTTAAACTTTTTTTTAATAAAAATCAACCTACAACATCTGATCACTGATGGTTCTTTGAACCATTAATGGTTTTTAAGGGGCATTTTTCCTTGGGGTCAACTATCAATGGTCAGGTTCAACCACTGATGGTCACTATGTGTGATCACTAGTGGTGAAACCCTCAAACCTTCAACCTACAAACTATTTAAAAAACACCTCACAATAATAAAAACACCACACAAAACACCAAATGCAAAACTCACCTAGAGAGCAAAATGCCAAAGTCAAAATGGTAAAACAATTTCACATTTTATTTTTTTATCCATGGGTTTTTATGGTTTTCCCTAACCATCAACAGTTAGGCTGACTATTGATAGTTAACCCTATGACCTCTGATCATTGATGGTTAGGCCCCCCAACCATTTAAATTTTGGATCCCCCCACATAGGTGCTTAACCTTAACAATCACCTCATCTCACTTCAACTAGAGATTGAAATTTTGGAGATCACCTTTCTTTGACCCATTATTAGACCACACCCATCTCGATGCTAGACATTTTTGACCTAGACTACTCATTTATTTTGTGACAAATTTACAGGGTCCATTTGACCATATCAACCACATTGCCATGTTGAACTTTTACAATTTTCACCACCTCATGCATTACTTGATCAATCATGTTGTTTTGTAAGAGCACTTCCTACCTTGGATACTTATGCCCAACACCAACCCTATCTAGATGACTTATAGATTCACCTAATTAGCTATGAAGAGTGTTGTGGACTAGTTACCCTATCACTTTTACTTGCAATACTAACCCTTATTTTTATCAATATTAGCAACTTTAGTCATTGCATGATCTTGACTAATTGTACTTAGTCACATTTTGTGCACAAGTTTGCATTTTGCCCAACCTCATGTCACCACCTCATGACTGACCTTATACCATTTATTAAACCTTGACCTAATTTTGGTTTCACTACATGAACTCCTAGTTTGAGGGGGAACACTTCTTCCCACTCTTGAGGTAACCAAACCTCTTTCTCATACTTTATTTTTATTTTTTAGTTCATTCACACAAGATGCACAATAAAAAAGGGAAAAATGTAGACACTATAAATATTCACACTATGATTTTGAATGTAAAAAATACCCTTGGACCTACTTAGGACCTTCTTGGGACCAATCTACACCAATCTAGATT
>JARHVA010000891.1:3612500-3832500 GCA_037957365.1 Torreya grandis | reverse complement strand
GATGGGATGTGAGATGTTGGGATAGATGATGAGGAAGATGAATTTTACATGATTAGTGAGCTATAGATTGATGATGCCCCTAGCAAAGGCATAAACATAGGGAGTAAGAATGACTATGTTATGGTTATCAACACATCCTAAGGGTGAATCAACCAAAACATAATAAAAATAAGGTAAAAGGCCATAATATTTCAATTTATCTTGATAAAAGACTTATGCAAGGGAGAGATTTAGGCTAGGAGAAGACAATGATTTGATAGTAATAATGATGATCATGGCTCAAAATTGAAGTCAAGTGATATGATGAAGGATATGAAAGAGAAGAAAATGATATGATTTGTGATCATAGGAATTTTACAATAGAGAGGATGTTAGTCTTGTGTTATTCCATAAAATAATGAAATAAACACACTAACATGCTAACATCTCTAGCCTAGATCATAGGGGAAGCTTAATGAACAAAATCAAATGAAAAGCACAAATAAAATGCAAAAGAAAAATAATATCTTACCTTTCTTAAAATCTCTAAATGATTCATTGTGTGGCTTTCTTGATTTGTGCTTCAAAGAGTCTTTGGCAATGAAGTTTGTGTAGCTCCTTCTTTCCTTGGCACTATTTTGGCTTGTGATGTGGCTTGATGTAGCTTGGATCAAAATTTTAGCATTATAACACTACTTGCAAGGTAATTTTTTCATTTTAACATTTCTCTTCTTAAATATTTGAAGTTATTTTTAAATGATAAATTTACACCAAAATAACTTCAAACTCAATAGGCAAGGCATTGCATTTATAGAAAATGGATCTAACCCCAACCCAAGGTGAGTCAAGGTAGAGTTAAGGCTTGTAATGGGTTAAAACATAACCTAAGTGCTTTAAGTATAACCCAAATAAAATTAAAAGGTGTCAAATAATAATGATTTAAAATTAATAGACATGGGTCTCCAAAATGAGGTATTTTCTAAAGGCTTGACAACATGCAATAGGTAATCATGAAAAGCTAGGATATTTCATATTTTTGAATTTCCTTTTTTAGTAATTCATTAATTACACATAGATAATTCAACTAAGATCTTAATTTGGTTTATATTTTTAATTAATTATGATTATCCATTTAACTCTTTAAATATTTTATTTAATTTCATGTGTTCCACTTAATAGGTCCATAGGCCAAATTGATTATTGTGATGTCATAAGATGCTTAGGGTGAATCCATAAGAGGTTATTATTGTATATGATAGGATACCCAAATTAAGGATGCGTTAACATTATTATGAGATTTGAAAAATGATGTAGAAGAAAATTTGGGACATTTAGTGATTCCTAGGATTAATTTGTAATGGTTTGTAGAAACCAGTCTGAAGTTTGGTCAAAGGCCAGTGGTGGCCAATTTTAGGTGTCTATAGTTTTACCCTATTTGGGAAGATGTTTCAAGATATAGACACAATAATGTATTATAAAATAATGTAAAAGGGCAAAAATAAAATGATGATTGAATAATAATCTCTAAACAATGTTTGGGAAGCATAGAATGATGCGCCCTTGATGGTGTGGCCATCACATACGTTTGATGGATGGTCCCTCAAAAATAAGTAAGAAAAATAATGAAATTAAACCATGGGTGAGATTAATCCAATTGATAAAATGATTGTATTCATTGATTTAAAAATTACTGATTTGCTTAAAAATAATTATAATCAATAATAAAGGTTGAGACACTAATTTTCCCAAAGGCAATTATAATTAATGGAAATGGCATATGCCGCAATTAGGGCTGATGAGTCACAATAATGATTTACCCATAAGTAGTTATAATCATTAATATGATCTCTATTAAATAATGATTATTTATTTCCCTAGCTAGGTAGAATGGTAAGCATAAATCAAGTTTATAACTTGTTACATAGATTAAACATGAGCAGGTCCAAACGTAAATGTGATGGTCTAATGACCAAAGAAGCCATAAATAAGCACACACATAAGGATGTGAAAAGGTGATGAAAGAGATGAATAGAATAATAAATTTTTAACAAATTTGAATGATGTGGTTATAACTACCAATTCAGAGATACTCATCCTGCTTAGCATGGATATAACCAAAATAGTCAATGGGTTGATTTGATCAAGGAGGGTTTGAGGATTCACCAAGGTTATCATTGAAAATTTTGACCACAAGTCAAAATAAGTAAAATTATATAGTAAAAAACTTGATATAGGTCCTATTATAATGTCATAGGGTGTGTTATAGTTTGTTTTATGCCATTTAATGTCTTATTAGAATTGGTCATGGTCTAGTTTAGCCATTATGTAATTTGATGTCACTTAGGGGTCATTTTATGGGTCATAAATTAAGTGGTAAAATTTTAAAGGTGTCCATGTGTTCCAATATTACTTGAAATATCCAATGTGTTATATTCCTTATCAAAAATGTTAGGACTAATTAGAACTTGTGTGTTCCTAACTTAAAACCAAAAAAATAAGTGAAAAAGGAGTTTCAAAGGTTTTACAACCTATGAGAGAGAGTGGCATATGGGAGAAGATATTGGGATGGATCTTAAACTTACTCATACTAATTTCAATGCTTTACATGCTTTGGAAGTTCCATAAATGGTTAAAAACCATTCTTCTCCTTTATCACCCTTCTAGACATGTAGAACTAGTCAACATGTTTTTCCTTAGTAAAAATAGTAGAAGAAGTTCTAAGTCAAAGAATTTATGGGGTGATATTAAACTATATTATATTAAATTTAATTTTTATATTTTAATTAATGGTGGCTTATACTTTATGAATCATATTTAACAAGTTGACAATGTATTTCTGCTTTTTATTTCCCACACCCTATAGGTTTTGCTCTTGTTTGAGCAAGTCCATACAAATTAGTTGTTGAATTTTATTATATATGATTTATAATCTCTCCTTTCATGTTTCCCATGCTTTGTTTCATGTTTGGAAATGATTTCATGGGAAAAATAGTTTAGGTTGTAGGATGGTGTCACCAAGTGAGGTTGTAGTCAAGTTTCACTACTTGTAGAATGTTTATTTATCTACAAGGGTTTAAAATGAGTTTGATATGATGTGAATAATTTATTTCATGTCATTACAGCCTAATTAATTATAATATTACTCTCAAATATCAACATCATGAAGAACACAGTCATATAAAGTACATAGTCAACATTCTACTTGTTACCAACTACAGTCATGGCATATGGAAGTATTCATAATGATCATAGAGGTGTGATAAAGATTCAAAGAGTTTTTGGATATATCATTAAAATAGGATTAATCAAGATAATCCACTCTAATTGGCACAATAAGGACTATTATAGCTAATACCTTTACATACATAGTCATACTCTATTAATATGCACTTACGTGTGCCATAGAGGGAATATCACATTGGAATATAGAAAATTGATCATATTTAAAGTATTATAATGTTATGGAGGCCATTTAAAGAGGTTAACATAATATAATACATGTTTAATACTCATACACCATGTGAATTCCTCATGTTTTCATTCATTACCTTATCTGTAACTTCCATCAATTCCTACAGGGGACTAAGAACATTGAGTTAGGAATATTGAGACTTGTTTGAAGTCTATAATTAGAAGGATGCATTGGGAGACCTTAATAAGGTATAAACCTAGTTATAATATCACATATCCTACACACTACCTACATTCACATTCATTTCCATGCAACTTGAAATGTCCACTTATAAGTGGCTTATATAGAGACTTAAATGTATTGTACGGAGGTGGTTTGGCATGCATTGAAACCTTATTGAGGGTTTGAGATATTAGATATACCTTAAAAGTAATGAATGTTGAATTATATGGGTAGTTAGAGTTAAGAGGTCATCTTCAAAGTTGAATGACTATGTTTAGGAAACAATTTCCCTAAAACATAAAAATAAAACACTCAACACTTTAAGGGTTAACATATGATGATGTCACATAAGGTTTTGATCAATCCAAATGTTTATAACTTATAACCTCCATATAGGGGATGATATATGAAAAAATAAATTGGTACGTGACTAGAATAACATGGTGTTTGGAGACATCAAAATCATGAATTTATTCACTGGAGTTTTGTAGTGATGCCTATCAAATTTGAGTTCCAAATGAACTTCACACCTAAGTTTGCAAAATAGAGATATAAATTCATGGTTAATTGATCAATTTATCTTGATAATCATATAAATGTTTTAAATATAATCAAATAAGGATATAATACTATGTTTTGGACCCTATCAACACCTACAAGTGTTCTTTTCCTGAAATAGTTGACCTACAATTGATTATTGAGTCCTACAAGTCCATAGTATGAGTTTAGGCATGGAAACCTACAAACATAGATACACATAAAAGTTAAAAAGAATTATAAGGGGATCTAAAATCCATGTATCAATTATTTCAAAGTGGATTCTCACATACAAGACCTTGCTTGTTTCAACATAGTCAATTGTAGTTAACTATTGGTGGACAATGAGCAAAGGTATGATGTTATGAGTGTTGGTATTGCATGATCATGATGTAGATAGGTACAGATAGATTATAAATGACCTTATAAATATATAATTAGTTCTTATAAATTTGTTTCAAGGCTTAAACTATGAAAATGCACCGACAAGTGCATCTTTTAAATAAGAAACATGGTTTGTAGTCCAGACCAGTCAAGTAGAGTATGCAATGAGAAATGTTAGCAATATTTGTCTAGTAATTAGGTATGGAAACACATTAATAATTTCTTTAATGACCTTAGTATACCCTAAAATATTATAAATAATGTAGAGAAAGGATAAAACAAGGCAACACATACTCTAACCCTACACACAGTGACATTCCTCACATGTCTCTCTTGGGATTTTAATCATATAATGGTGCTAAAGGCATGGTCAGACCTTGGGAATTGGTAGAAAGTGAACCTACCACCTAATATAATCTCTCATATCATAATTTTCCTTGGTAAAATAGGGAAATTACCCTCTATTTTTCTCAAATAGAGGATACTCCCCTATGATGCAAACCTCCTGGCTTTAAAGAAAGGGGATAATAGGATGAGTTAGGGGTTAGTGAGACATTTAAAATAAGTGTGGATAGTTATTTCACATTTATACCAACATGATAAATCATTCACAAGTGACTAAAACATGCTAGAATGGTCTAGATCTTCAAGAATGTAAACAAACATATTAGGTCTAGTTTAGGCCTAAATCCCAAGTGGGGGTCAGTATCACTTCTAGTAGTATAACTTATTATAACATGTTTTTATGGAGTTATTGGGTTTTTTCAAACTTATAGTATGCATAATATTCCACAATAAATCTACTTTTGGCTTAAGACCAACTCAAACCTATACATAATGTTAGATAAATCTTCAGAGGCCATTTTAATATGCTCACACCTACTTGGAGGTTATGAATGGGATTCTAAGGAGTGGAGAGATGTTGAAGTAGGACCTAGACATTGTATGTTTAGAATTTGTCTACAAATCCAATCTCAAACCTTTATGAGCAAAGGCTAAGGGTGAAAACTACTTTAAACCCTCATAAACCATTGCCAAGGACCTAATTAGGGTAAAAAATATGGAGAGATATAAAAATATCATATAATGGTTTGGAATACGATTTTAGTTTGTATATGAATCACCAAGGCTCATCCCCATCAACTTGTGTGTTACCCTACTCATATGGACAAATAGGAAAATGGATTTATTTGACTATTTTTGGTGTTTTGTAGGTTATAGTAAGATTAAAAGGATTCAAGTAATTTTTGGATAAGGATTGGGACTTTATATAACCACTCAATTCAATTTATTGCAGTATAATATCTCCTAAGTGATTCTATAATTACTCTCACTTTAGCTAGTTAAAATTGGCATAGTGAACAAGTTAGTAAGAGAGTGAAAATTTTAAGTATGATTCCATTCAATTTCTTCATGAATAATATAATTATAATATGGGTCTTTCCAAGTGCCATTCACTGCATTTTATGGATCATATTGGAAAAGAGAAGGCAACCTTGGTGCCATGTGTGCAAGGCGAGTGAAAGAGGAGTTATTTAGACTATAGGTAGTGATAACTCATATGTAGAAGAATCCTGATGATTAGGGATGAAACCAATGCATGTTGGATCATGTATAAAATCCATATACCTTATTTCAATCATCACATATTTCCATAGATAGTTTTGGGACGTTCCAAAAGGGCCAAATGACGTAGGTAGTTTTTTTAGCAAGCAAAAGGAATCTTACACCACATTTCAGGAGTTTCATGACTTTAAGGGACATTTGTCCTATGAGACATTGTATGGTATATTTCATAATTAATTATACTATATGTTTAATTCCTCCTCTTTGTTTGACAAGTGTTATTATGACTCTTGGACTTCTCACTTCTCTCTTCAATTATATAAGTGGTAGCCATTTTGGCTCTTGTAAACTAATACCAAACCATGTAGGGTGAAGCCCTACTAGAATGACATTTTATTTTTCCTTTGAAAAATTAATGTAAGTCTGGTTTTGATTTCATTAACATTTTTCTAAGTGTGCAAAGTGATGTATAATAAAGTTAGTGATAATCTTCTATCCTTATTTATCTTATCCTTTCATGTCTATGCAAGAGTTCCTATTTTAATAGGTCATATAGAGTGTAGTCAAGTGTGTTAGGATCCTTTAAAGTTTAAAATTGTTCTTAGAGTATGAATTCTAAATTTTAGTTCACTTAACTTGTGTTGTCTCATGTATATCACCTCTATATTGAAACATTGATGTTATAACCTTTTAGGATTTGGAAACTAGTTTGTATGCCTTGTTTCTTAGTGAAAGAAGTATGATGGTCATGTGGAAATAATCTTGGTGTATCACCCCCTTAGATTAGTATCATTTATTGAAAACTTTAACTCTTTCCCCAAAAGCAACTAGTTAGTAGGTGATAAGCATTTCAAGATACATTCAGCGAGCTAACCCTTAAACCTAAAGGTATACTTCTACCTATAGGTAAACCCACATATCTATAATTATTCCCATGTTTCCCAAATATGGAAGAGGCTTTAAAACCCTCTTATATGGTTTAATATTTGGTGAAAATAGTTACTAAGAAAAAAAATTGTGGCTTTATTACTTGTAAGACTTCTCAAGCTAATTTTTATTATAAAATATGATGGTATACCTCATGATAGAAAACTATGAGAAATTTTCCAAAATATACATAAAACCTAAATCCCAATCCAATAAAAATTTTAAAATAATGCTCTAATGATAAAAACCATGATGATAATGTAGATGTATGAATATGGATAGACTCAAGAATAATGCACAAGGAATCACCTTCAAGTAACAATAATGAATGCAAACAAATAGGAAAACAAACAAAAAAGTAACTAAGAAAACAAACACATAAATTTTGAAAGTAAAAGCAAAGGAAAACATCCTAATAATGGATATACCTGAGTAGGATAGATTGAGGATGAATAACTAGGCTTAGACAGGACAAATGTTTTTAGATTTTAAACTTTTATGAATGTTTTTAGAACTTTAAGGTATCTTAACTCATTAGAGAATGACAAGATACCACTCAAAAAATAGTGAGAGCAATAGTTTAGGTTGCTTGTAAAATAGTGAGATCATATGGTAAAGAGGGATTGAGCTAACCTTAATGTGAAATTAGAATGGACTACATAGTCCTGTTAGGACCTCAAGTCATTATATTTCCATCCAAATAAAAGGTAATGAGAATCAATTAGGTCACAACAAGTTCTAAAATTGAGGCAAATGATAAGGTAAATGAGAATAGTAATGGTGAGGTGATGTGGCAATGTATGGTAAAGGTATTCTTCCTAATTTTACCATAGGCAATTATAATTATGAAACAATGACATAGGCATGTGCTACTAATTTGACCATAGGTGGTTATAATTAGTAACACAAGGTGGACTATTGATTTTACCATAGGCAGTTATAATTAATATCACCAGTTAGGCATAAATGAAAGATAACTTACTAGATCCACTATCACACTACTTTCATAAAATGTCATTTAAACACAAAATTCTAAAATTATTGAAACTAGATCAGAATCCCCTCATGGAAGGTGTAGGAAGAAACAAAGGAACCAAGATCAAAAATGGTTATGTAGGATGACTAAAAAGAAATTTTGGTCTAATAGGGATGGTATAGTAAAATGGCATACAATATATCATTGTTAAGGTTGATGATGGGATGGAAATTTAGTATAATGGTAAGAGTGTTTCCTCCAAGTGATAAGGCAAGGTAGCTAACAAGGTATGAAATAATGGAAAGGGAATGGCAAGGTAAATGATGTTGGACAAGGTAAATGTTTTTGGCAAAATGTATGGGTATGTCATATGATTCTTTCCATATAAATGGCAAGGTAAATGTTTTTGGCCAAGATAAATGTTTTTAATGTTCTTACTTATGAACAAAACAATAGAGAGGATGTTAGTCTTGTGTCAGTCCATAAAATAATGAAATGAACACACTAACATGATAAAATCTCTATCTTAGATAAGAGGGGGATCATAATGAACAAAACCAAATGAAAAACACAACTAAAATGCAAAAGACAAACAATCTCTTACCGTCCTTAAAAAATCTAAATCATTCATTGTGTGGCTTGTTTATTTTGTGCTTCAAAGAGTCTTTGGAAATGAATTTTACTTATTTACCTCTCTCCTTGGCACCATTATGGCTTGTGATATGGCTTGATGTAGCTTGGCTCAATATTTTAGCATTACAACACTATTTGCAAGGTGATTTTTGCATTACAACACTAATCTTCTCAAAGCTTTGAAGTTAATTTTGCATGATAAATTTGCACTAAAATATCTTAAAATTCAATAGGCAAGGCATTTTATTTATAGTAAATGGATCTAATCCCAACCCAAGGTAAGTCAAGGTAGAGTCAAGGTTTGGAATGGGTTCAAACCTAACCTAAGTGTGTTAATTGTAACCCCAATAGAGTTAAAAGGTGTAAAATAATAATGATTTACAATAAATAGGCATGGATCTCCAAAATGAGATATTTTGAGATATTTTACAAAGGCTTGACAACTTACAAAAGGTAATCATGAAAAGCTAGGATATTTCATATTTTTTAATTTCCTTTTTTAGTAATTCATTAGTCACACATGGATAATTAAATGAGGCTATTGATTTGGTTTATATTGTTAATTAATTTTTATTATCCATTCAGATATTTCAATATTATATTTAAGTTCATGTGCCCCACTTAAAAGGTCCATAGGCCAAATTGACTACTGTGATGCCTTGGGATGCTTATGGATGAATCCATGAGAGGTTATTATTTCATATGATAGGATACCCAAATTAGGGATTCTTCAACATGATTCTAAGCTTTGAAAAATGATGTATAAGAAAATTATAGATGTTCAATGATTCCTAAGCTTAATTTGTAATGGTTGGTATAAATTAGTCTGAAGTCTGGTCGAAGGCTCGTGGTGGCCAGTTTTAGGTATCTACAATTTTCCCCTATTTGGGAAGATGTTATAATATTAGGCACAATAATGTCTTCAAAAATAGTGAAAAATGTTGAAAAAAAGTATGATTGAAGAAAAATCTCCAAAAAATGTTTGAGAAGCCTATAATGATGCCCCCTTGATGGAGTGGTCATCACATATGTTTGATGGATAGTCCCTAAAAAGAAGTAAGAACAAGAATGAAATTAACCCATGGGTAAGATTTATTTAGTTTAGAAAAAAAATTCAGGCATTGATTTAAAAAGTATTGATTTACCCAAAAGTGGTTATAATCATTAACAAAGGTTGAAACACTAATTTGCCCAAAGACAATTATAATTATTAAAAAAGGTTGAGATACTAATTTGGCCAAATGAGGTAATAATAAATGGTAATGATATATGACCCAGTTAGGGTTGATGAGTCATAATAATTATTTTCCCATAGGTGGTTATAATCATTAAGATGACTTGGATTAAATAATGATGATTTATTATGCCCCAGTGGGGCAAATTATCAAGCATAACTCAAGGATATAACCTATTGTGCATATTAAAAATGAGTGGGTGGAAACATAGATGTGGTGATTTAATGACTGAAGAATTCAAAGAAAACTAAGCACACGAGGATGCACAAAGGTGATGAAAGAGATGAATAAAAGAATAAAGTTTGATCAATGTGAATGATTAGAGTGTACCTTCTAATATAGAGATACTTATACTTATTAGCATTTATATAACCAAAATTTTCAATGGGTTGATTTGATCAAGGAGGGTGGGAGGATTTTCAAAGGTTACCAAGGAGAAACTTCTATTAATCCATTAATTGTAAGACTTTTCAAGTTAAGTTTTTCTATAGCACATGATGTTATGCCTCATGATATAACACCAGGAGAACTTTTATAAAATATTCATAAGGACTGACTCCTAATCTAATAAATAATTAAAAACAATAAACCAATTATAAAAACCATGATGACAATGTGGATGTATGAATATGGATAGACTCAATAATAATGTGCAAGGGATCACCCAATGAACACATATAGACTGAGTTGAGGCACAAAAATGAAAGGAAACAAATAGGAAAACAAAAAAACAAATAACTAAGAAAACAAACACATAGAATTCTTGAAAGTAAAAGCAAAAAAAAACATCCCAATAATGGATTTGCCTTAGTAGCATAGACCGAGGATGACTAACTAGGCATAGATAGGATAAATGTGTTTATATTTTAAAATTTTATGAATGTATTTGGAATTTTAATGTATCTTAACTCATGAGAGATTAACAAGATACCACTCATATACCACTCACAAAATGACAAGAAAAGTGGCTTATGTTGCTCACAAAATGGCAAGATCATATGGTAAAGAGGGACTGAGCTGACCTCAATGTGAATTGAGCATGGCCTACATAGTCCTATTAAGACCTCAATTCTTGTATTTCCATCCACACAAAAGGAAGTGAGAACCAAATAGGTCACAAAATGTTCTAAAATTAAGGTAAATGACAAAGCAATGCATAAATAAATGGTAAAGGTATTATTCTAAATTTGGCCATAGAAACATATAATTAGGAAATAACAACATAGGTATGTGCTACTAATTTTCCCATATGTTTATATAATTAATAACATAAGATGGAATATTGATTTTCCCATATGCTATTATAATCAATATCACTAGTTAGGTGTAAATGAAAGATAACTTGTCAGATCCACTGTCACACTATTTTCATAAACTATCATTTAAACATGGAATTTTAAAACTATTGAAACTAGATAAAAATCACCTCATAGAAGGTGTGAGATGAACCAAAGGAACTAAGATCAAAAAAGGTTGGGTAGGATGGTAAAAATTAAGCTTTGTTTTAATAGGGATGACATGGTAAAATGGCATATGATATGGCATTGTTAAGGATGATGATGGGATGTAAATTAGGTATAATGATAAGAGGGTTTCCCCAAAGTGATAAGGCAAGGTAATGGCAGGGTATGAAAACATGGAAAGGGAATGTCAAAATGAAAATGGCAAGGTGAATGATGTTGGCCAAGGTAAATGATTTTGGCAAAAGGTATGGTTATGGCATACGATTATGGCAAGGTAAATGGCAAAGTAAATGTTTTTGGCCAAGATAAACGTTTTTGTTTTTTTGATTGATGAAAAAATAATATAGAGGAGGTTAGTCTTGTATTAGTCCATAAAATAATGAAATGAACACACTAACATGTTAAAATATCTAGCTTAGATCATAAGAGGAGTTTAATGAATAAAACCAAATGAAAAACACAACTAAAATTCAAAATACAAACAATCTCTTACCTTCCTTAAAAGCTCCAAATGATTCATTGTGTGGCTTGTTCGGTTTATGGTTCGAAGATTCCTTAGCAATGGAGTTTGTGTATCCCCCTCTCTCCTTGGAACCATTATGGCCTATGATATAGATTGATGTAGCTTGGTTCAAGATTTTAGCATTATAACACTACTTGAAAGGAATTTTTTCATTATAACATTTTTATTCTCAAAGCTTTGAAGTTATTTGTGCATGATAAATTTACACAAAAATAGCTTAAAATTCAATAGACAAGGCATTGTATTTATATAAAATTGATCTAACTCCAACCCAAGGTGATTTAAGGTGGATTTAAGGCTTGAAATGGGTTCAAACCTAACCTAAGTGAGTCAAATGTAACCCTAATAGTGTTAAAAAGTGTCAAATAGTAATGATTTGAAATGAATAAGCATGGGTCTCAAAAATGAGATATTTTAAGATGTTTTCCAAAGGCTTGACAACTTACAAAAGGTAATCATGAAAAGATAGGATATTTCATATTTTTGAATTTCCTTTTTTAGTAATACACCAATTTCACATGGATAATTCAAATAGTCTCTTAATTTAGTTGAGCTTGTTAATTAATTATGATTATCCATTTAGCTCTTTCAAGATTTTATTTAAGTTCATGTGCCACTTAATAGGTCCATAGGCCAAATTGACTATTCTAATGTCCTATGATGCTTAGGGATGAATCTCTAAGAGGTTATTATTACATACAATAAGATACCCCAATTAGGGATGCCTCAATGTGATTCTAAGATTTTATGAATGATGCAAAAGTAAATTTGGGACATGCAATGATTCCTAAGCTTAATTTGTAATGGTTAGTATAAATTAGCCTAAAGTCTGATCAAAGGCCAATGGTGACTAGTTTTATGTGTCTACGTGATTAAGTGACCAAAATATGAAAGGAAATCATTGGTTAGTGTGATTAACCAAATAAATGAGCCATTATGTGATTAATAGTAATGATATCCCTAGTGAGGACACATGTCAGAGAGTGGAAGATGATAATAAAGTTATAGTTTTGATCATGACCCAATCGAAGGAGGAAATTGTAAAATTTACCAATCAATGATAATGGATGACTAATGAAAGAAAATATGAATATTGTGATTTTTTTAGGCCTAAAAAATAGGTGTAAGTGATTGAAAAAATATTAAGTATAAGATTTCATAGTTGGTGATTGATCAAAAATGAGATTGATTAAGGATTGATGTTATACCTTAATGATTTGATGGATACAAGATGATAAGATGATAAAATACAAGATAGATGTGATGATTAATTATGGATAAAGAGGAATGAGTGGTCAAGCTAATCTCAGGCACACCATGTGACTGAGCATTGCCTACATAGTTTGAAAAGACTACAGGCTAATATAGTTTAGACTAGATGATAGATGATAAGATAGACTAGAGAAGGAAGATGATGATGATGATGAATATTAGATATGTTAGTTATTAAATAGAGGGTGAGACTTATATGTGGGATTATGAATAACCTCAAGCACATCATGTGAATGAGCACTACCTACATAGTCTAAAAAAATGACAAGCCAATGTAGTTTAGACTAGATGATAGATGATAAGATAGACTAAAGAAGGTGAATGATAATGATGACTATTATATATGTTAGTGAATAAATAGAAGGTGAGAATGAGATATGGGATAAGGATAAATGATGCTTTGTTAGATCATGAAGATAAAATTCATATGGGAAATGATTGGATGTTAGATGAATGGAATTAGATGATTGGATTGAATACCAAGGACTAGGTTGAATGATTAGATATGGGTTGTTATATTTTATTTTAGGTGATAGAGGATAGGAGAAATGACAAGTGTGATAGATGATCAAACCATCATTATTGTAATAAGGATTATCATAGTCAAGGCAATCCCATAAATATGGCACTTGGTAGTATGCCCTATGATATAAGTATGATCAAGAGGAAACTATGTCAAAGTGCATAAAAGGGGAAAATAATGAACTCTACATCATTGAGGGCACTTGAAAACATCATTGTAACTTTTGGTGCCATCATAACACCCTCATTAATTTCCCAATAGACAAAAAGAATCATGATATACAAATGAAAGGCAATCAGATATATACATGATAAAAACCATACAAACAAAGCAAACAATAGACAAGTAACCCACATATGTATCTACATGCAATGCCATTGTGTCTTGTTTAATTATCCTGATGAAAGCTGATGTGATGATGGATCTGGTGATAAGTTGGACCAATTCAATCATGATGATCATGATGTGAATTTGGATTAAGTATAGAAACTTGGATTATATATGGACTTAGAATATACTAAAGAGTTAGATTAGGATAAGGATTTGGATTTGGACTAGACTAAGGACTTGGATTAGGATAAGGATTAGATCAAGGACTGTGATTATGATAAGGCTTCTAAATATATAGGGCAAGATGACTAGGATGTTGGGACATATGACAAGATGACATAATCCATGATAACCTAGATTTATTGGGATTTTGTGGATTTTATAATTTTTAGGGTTTTTGCAATATTTAATTTTTTAGGTCTTTTTGGGATATGTATACAAACTATACAAATGGGATTACTAGAAAAAGGAACACTAAGCTTAAAAATAAAGATGAGAACTGATGAAATAATGGATGGTATGAAAAAAGGATGAGGGTGGTGTTGAAAATGGGATGAGGTCCAAGGAATAATGGACTAGGGATTGATAATGACCACATCATAAAAGAATCATATATGTATTTGCCTAAGTGTTTATTGGAGGATATGCCAAGATTATCCCATAACATTTCTCAAGACACCTTCCTCATCCTTTAAAAGGTCAACAAGAATCATATATGTATTTTCCTAAGTGTTTATTGGAGGATATGCTAAGATTATCCCATAACATTTCTCAAGACACCTTCCTCAGCCTTAAAAAGGTTAACATCAAAAGGAATGATAGACATGATAGGATGCAAGGTATGATTGAAATGGATCAAGGGATCTGATAGACAATGATGATGTGGATGAGAATTACAAGGGATGTATTATTATATCATGATGTTGGAAACCATTTTTCATCATAGTACTTGCCCAAGGTGCCAAAAGGCTAGTTTTTACCATTTTGTTGGCTAATAGATTTTTCCTAATTTCTTCTAACTCTATACCCTTTTTCTTTCAAGAAAAAATAAATTAATCAAAAAATGGGTGAACTATTAGGAATAGTTCCCCTCTGAATTAAGGTACAACTCCCTTTAAGATCTTCAATGAATTTGAATTATTCTAAATATTCAAATACACTTTTAACTAGAAAGTGCTTAAAGGCAAACTAACATCCATACATCATCATGCTATAATGTGAGATTTTATAAAATCATTTGGTAATAGAATACATAGATTCCATCTTCAATAATAACTAGATATAAACATGTAAATTGCTAAACCAATAAATAATAAAAAACATACGATGAGTTGTCCAATAAAAGAGCAATTACCATATGAAAGAAGATCTCACACAAAAAATCCAATTTCAAAATACTCAAACGCAAAGATCTAAGTATGCAATAATTATTTCTCCTTTTCATTCATAAATGAAAAATGTTGTAGATAAAACATCACATACATGTAATCTTCAACTCTAATTTTTTTTACTTCATCCCCTCATTTCAACAACTAAAAACACATATATATAGTTTCCCTTATTGTCCAATCTTTTAAACCAAACCTAGAGTTAAAGTAACTCTAACCCATATGGGATTTAGTTTTTACAAACTCATTTAAAAACCAAATTTTAAATAGAAAACCAAATGAATAGCTAAATAAAAGATTGTGCAAGTAAGATTAAGACTGGGGAGATAGATTAGAATCTCTAGATTTGTTATGCTCAACTAAGGAAATAAGTTGCACTTTCTACTCCTGAGATGCTGTAACAAATTCCTATATTTTTAAGAAATTAGGGATGCTGATGTGTTTCATTCTTTCCTTCTAGATGTCTTTCTCCCTCTAAAATTTCCCCATCTTCTCCACGTGCTTTGGGAGTGTGTCGATGCAGAGGTAAAGAAGTAACTCCACCTTTGAAATTTGAGAGAAATTTTTAGTTAATAAGTTGTCACTTTCTTTAATGAAGCTAATCTTTTCCCTAAAGGATTAAATCATAGTATCAACATCTTTTTCTGGTTCTCCATCATCCTTTATGTATTGTACATCAATCCACTGTAGATCATGTTGTAATGATTGAGTGAATTTAGCTATTTCTTTGATCATTTTTGTGAGTTCAATTCACCCTTGTCATGATATTGAATTCCTTCATTCAATGTTTTTCTTACTTACATAAAGCATATCTTCATTCAGACCTATCAAATTCTTTTTTAATAATTTTTTTGCTATCCCATACTTTTGTACTTCATCAATTTGATTCATCACATTCATCCATTTACCTTCATATTTTGTCCATGAAGCATTTTGTGTTTTCAAATATTTGATGGTAACTTTGGGTTGATCATATATATTCTCTAGTCATGAATGTATTTTGTACCTTTTTGGATGATGTCATCTAACCAATCATCAAATACCTTGGCAACCATTTTTTCTGCATTTCATCCAACATCTTTTGATTGATTGGCAATTTTGGATTGAAAGATAGGAGCAATTGGGTAATAGGTTGTGGATTTGGGTTATCAATGGCATCGATGTACTCTACCATTAACTATAAGGTTTGTTTCAAATCCCTTCTATCATTC
The DNA here is from genome assembly GCA_037957365.1 of Torreya grandis. NCBI lineage: Eukaryota > Viridiplantae > Streptophyta > Pinopsida > Cupressales > Taxaceae > Torreya > Torreya grandis. Next base: position 3,815,919 of record JARHVA010000891.1, on the reverse strand, counting down.
TCATCTTTCTAGGTGTGGCTAACTATCCTTTTGGTAGATGCTTCAAGGTGATGCACATCTGCATCATGTGATGTAATCCTAAGATCTATGTTTTGAATTGTAAAATCTTAAACTATAGGATTTTGAAATTCCTCATTAGTTATTGGTTGGGCTATTTTTGCACTCCAATTTCCTATGTTAGGGTCGATGTATATCATGGATGTTGTTTTTAGTTTCTTAGATTTAGGTGTCTTCCCTAGGCACTTGCTAACCTGTCCTCTAATGGCAATGAAAATGCGACTATTTCTCTTTTATCATTGATCAAACTTTCTAGCCATTTGGGTGTAGAGGCCAAGACTTCTTTACCAAGATTTAACTGATCAAAAGGCACATCTGAAATCATCATCAAGTTAGCAGACTCTAAAGAAAGCTCTATCTATTGTTTTTCACTAACCTCCTCTTCCATTGGTGAATTAAACTCTTTATCACCTATTGCTTCTCCTGAATCTTCTTCAAAATTTAAGTCTACAACTATTCTCTCAAAAATCTGCTTCTTCCTCTTGCTTTTAGTTTTTGATCTGGTGGCATGAGGGGGTAGAATAGTTGTGAGGGATTTCTTGGATTCTCTGATGATATGACCCCTTCGAGTTTTAGGCTTGGAAGTAACTACATCACAAATAACAATAATTCAATTAGAAGAGCTTATTAGGGATGGTAATTCAATCATTGATGCACATTATAGGGAACCTTTGTTTTGAACTTCTTCCAGCTTACATTCCCTCAACCATTTCTCAATTCTCTTTATTATTAGGAGAGTTCTAAACTCAATTTGATCCTCTTCATCTTTATCCCAGTTAATTTTTGGGATAATTAATTGTTTTATTTTTTCAAATTGAGGATCAATCAGTTGTTCTTCATTGTCAACTATTCCATAAATGTTCATATTTAAATTAAGGGTGACTATTTTCCCGAAGGAGAATCTACCCCAAAGTCTCTTTATGACCTCAAATTCATTTGATAAATCTTCCCAATAACCCTTTATTAGAGGAATATGTTAAAATCTTGCACCAAAATCTAAATTATCTCTGGCAAAGCCTTTGCCATCAAATTGAGATTGGGTAGTATAATGCTGAAAATTGATTTTTTTAAGATCCACTTCTAATTTAAAGGCATCATAAATTGACCAATAGGAATAATTTCCAAGTTTAATAGGAAAAGAGATACCAACTTTCTTCTTCTTTAAGAACTTCTTATCCACTTGGGCTAGCTGTTTGTAGACTTCTATCAATACGAAATGATCAGAAACATACATGGTCAACTTCACAGGTTCACGATCAAAACCACCAACTCTAATATAAGTAAATTTGGGGAACTAGATAAAGAAGATACCATAGATACTAATCAGCTACATTATTTCATTAGACATTCTCTTGCTTATATTTTCTGCTAGTTCATAAGTGATTATTTTAGTAAAAACATCATTAACCCTCCTATAATTCTCATAACAATTATGCATCTGTAACTATGAATGATAGTCATAAATTTTTATGTCTTTGACCAAAGGTGCATGAGGTAGCCCTAACCACTATCTCATAGATGCTAGGCAATAGAAAAGTTATGAAGACATACAAAAATATTTACTTCCCAAATAATTACTGAGACTCATATGCAAACAATCAACTATAATTTTGGCCCAGTCCAAATATTGTTCCCCTTGGAAGATCACCTAGTTGAAGAAATACATCTAGTATTCCCAATAATATGCCTAGTAGTTACCCTTTAGCCTATGTAGTAATACCATAATATCCTTTACCTCTTGAATCATGTGGTTTCTTGTTAGTGGATTGGGTAGTCGTGAACCCCCCTTTTAGAAATTCAATAACCAATTTCTTGCTATTATGCTCTTGTAGTTCATTTTACTTAATGAAAAATGCCCATCGGAATAAGTAATATTGAGATCAAAAGAGGGTTATTTGGGTGGAATTCTCATCACAGACATTAAGGTTTTTATATCAACATGAAGTAACACATTACCATCTACAGTTTTGATGCACCTTTTTGGGGTTTCATATCTATTCATGCACTCTAGAACTAATTCAGGGCATTGTACAACCATGGGGAAGGCTGCAACTTCAACCAAACCACTTTCTACTATCTTCTTCATCACAGGAGTTGGTACATGATTTTTAACCCTCTCCCTAGAATCTTCTAAGTCATATTGAACTAAATAGGTACCCCCTAATTTAGGAAGAGAGTACATGAGACCAAAACCATGCTCATAACCAAGACAAGTTGACTTCATAGCTATAGATTGGAGGATATAATGAAAAAGAATGCTTCAAACTTCTTAAATAATGTCAGAAACTCAAAAGGATTTTTTATTTTCAATTAAGAAATGGAAAAAAATTATAATAAGAGTAGAAATCACCTTCAACGTATCTAAAATAACTATTAAATTGGGCAGCAAAAGTCTTATACCTCCATGTTGTTCCTCATTTACATCACCCAATATGTTTGTGTGCTAAATTTGGATTTTTTTCTCTTGATATAGAGATTAACTAGGTCAAATAATTATTAACTAAAATAATACGTGTTGAAAATGTTCATAAGACATGAACTCTAAAATATTCATTAATGGCAAGCATTCTTCACACATGACTTTGATGAATAATGATTATCCATAACCTTATGAAAAGTTAAAACTTTTCACTTCATAATGAGTTTTAGATATATTTTCCTCTAAATCTCCCACTATTTTAACTTAGAGAAAACCTCTGGGCGAGGTGAGAGTATATTCACTAAACCTTTGAACCATTAAAATTTTGGAATGTGGTTCAACCTGAAGGTTCAAAGATACAAGATGAGTTACACAATCTGAGCAATAGTCATGACTTTTCAAGAAACATTAAACTTTGAACTAGTGGACTGTTGAACCATTGAGCTCCTAAAATGAGGTTCAACACAAAGGTTCAACACATAGGTTCAATTTATGGGTTTAATGTAGAGATTAGGTTACACAAAAGGACCAACAATTCACTTTTATAAGTATTGAACCATTGAACCTTTTGAGAATGGTTCAAGTTCAAAGGTTTGATTCTTTAGTAATTTCATACACAAAAGATGATAGGTAGGTGAACTTTAAAAATAAAGAGTCAACTTAAGAAAAAAAGATATGACCAATAAAGGAAAAATGATAAGTCGACTCTTGTTTAAGGAAATTTCATGAAATTTTGAATAAGGGCAACTCAAAAGGTAACATTGGTTCTGATTGGGGATTACATTTTGTGGTAGAATGCAAAGAACTCAAAAACTTTGGTTATGCAGACTAGAGCATAGAGATAGAAGAAAAGAAGAAAGACAAACCAAAATCAAGAAAGTAAAAAACAACATGCAAAAACAAAGGAAAGGCTATGTATAAAATAGGGGATACATGTTTCACAGTTGATACAACTTAAGATCCTATCCATTATAGGACAGAGGTAAAACAACTTTATCTAGATATTCCAATTCAAAAGAATTAGGACCTAGTACCTGATGAATTTTGAAAGGACCTTTCCAAATTGAATCAAATTTTCAATGTGCTACTTTAGGTTCTCTCCTTCTATCCCATAACAATACTTCATCTCCCTCCATGATCTTTCTAGGTCTAGTTTTCTAATCAAAAATCTTCTTTACCCTAGCTTGGTGAGTATTAATTCAATCAATCAAGTCATTCCTTTCCTCCTTAATCTTAGTTAAGTACATAACTCTTTTCTCTAAGGAATCTTGAAAGTATTGATCTTCAATCACATTTTGTAATTTAGCTACAGATAATTCTAGAGCTAATGATAACTATGCTCCTATCCCATAAACTAAATCACAAGGCACCATTCCTATTGATCTTTTTGGGGTTACCCTATCAACCCAAAGTGCTTCATATAATCTTTTATGCCAATCTTTGGGATTTTCACTCACCAATTTCCTCATGATAGTTATCAAATTTTTATTATTGGACTCAGCTTGTCTATTCCCTTGAGGGCAGTAATCTGATGAGTGAGATAGAGATATACTGTGCTCATAGCAAAAATAAGTAAGCTCAATTGAGGAAAATATGGTGGCATTATCTACTACATGTTTATGAGGGACACCAAAATGTACTAGATATTTTCCTTGAGAAAATTACACACCACTTCTGAACTGGTTCTCTTCACAGGGACTAATTCAACCCATTTTTTAAAATAGTCTATTGTCATTAAAATGTGAGTATTTTCAGCACTTGAAGGAGGTGAAAGAGGCCCAATAAAGTCCAAACCCCATTGTTTTAAATGTTATTATATAACAATAAGACTTAGAGGCAAAACTACAAGTTGTGGGCTTCCTAAAAACATTTTACATATTTCACAGTTGGCTACCCATCTGTATGCATCTTTAAACATACCTAGCCAATAATAACAATTTATAAGGATTTTGAAGGCTGTGATTGAACAGGAGAAGTGTCCACTATAAGCTTCATTGTGAAAAACTTTCAAAAGCTTATGTTGTTGTTCCTTATCCACACATATAAGGAAAGTTCCATCTAGTCCCTTATTGTATAAAACATCACCTCAAATGACATATTTTGTTGCTTTTAACTTTTGATTCCTCTTCTCCTTTGGGAATAACTGACTGGGATAGTCTCCATAAGTAAGATAGAGTGCCACATCTAAGAACCATGGATCTTGTAAACTTACCAATAGGATAGTGGGGAGTTCTTCTTCTTTTTCTTCCTTACTTTTAGAAATCAATTTACACAGACCTTGACCTCTAACCAATTTGGTTGGTTTAATCTCCAAGTCATATTCTTGAATTTTAGCAACCCATGTTGCTCTAGTTTCACCCCAACATATTGTTGAGTGAGAATGATTTTTACAGCCAAACTAGGCACAAACATAACTGAATGAGAATGTAGAATGTAATATCTGAATTGTTTGATAGCCTTTACCGAAGTGAAAGCTTGCTTCTCAGTTAAATAATACCTAAGTTCATGCTTCTTGAGAGGATCACTCATAAAGGCTAATGGGGATTCTACATTCAATTCATTCTTCTGTAATAAGATACCAAACATAGTATGTTCTAAAGCATAACAATAAATAATAAAATCTTTTTGAAAATTAGGATTTACTAGAGTAGGTGTTTGTACAATTGCTTCTTTAATATATTCAAATGTTTTTCTAGAAGTCTTGTTCCATCAAAAATTCTATTTTTCACTCATCATCCCCACAATATTTTTTGTAATTTTAGTAAAATCAATAATGAACCTTCTGAGGAAGTTGATCTGGCCAAAGGACTTAACTATAGTCTTATTTAAGGGAAGGCTTAGCTATTGTATTGATCTAACCCTTTATAGATCAATCTTAATTCCATCTTTTGAAAGTAAGTGTCCTAACCACTTACCCTCTGTTATATAGAAAATTGAATTCTTAGGGTTAAGAGATATGTCATGAATCTGACAACTTTGCAAAATGATCTCTAGATCATTTAGATGATCTTCTCTTTTTTTGATAAAATAGTTAGATCGTCAAGATAAATGATAATAATTCTATCTTTTATATTTCAAAAGGATGAATGCATCACCCATTGAAAATTTTCACCAGCATTAATTAAACTAAAGTGCATATGATTATAAGCAAAATTTATTTGAGGTGTAGTAAAATTATTTTTATGTTGATCAGCTATAACTATAATTATCTAATTATAACTTGAGAATCCATCAAACATGGACATCATTTCTGACCTAGCAACTATTTTCAAGATGTGATCCATCATAGGTAAAGGATAGTTATCCTTCAAATCAGATTAGTTCAGGTTCCTAAAATCAACATAGATTCTTATTTCTCCATTTTTTTTACATACTGAAACAATGTTTGCCACCCAAGTGGAATGATGAATTGGATAAATAATCCTAGCTTTCAACATCTTATCAATCTCCTTAAAGATGGCCTTAGTAAATTTTGGGTTATAATTTATCATCTTCTACCTAAATGGGGTTGCATTTGTTTTCAAAGGAATATGATGCTAAAATTGCCTATGCCTAAAATCCTTGAGGTCATCATAACACCAAGCAAAGACATCCTTATACTGATCAATAGATTAGTCAATTTATTTCTCCTTTGGGAAACAACATCTACCAATAGAAATCCACTTAGGATCAGTTTCACTTCCAATGTTTATTCTCTCATAGTCCCCTAATTTGCTAGAATTCTAAACAAGCTTGCCTTTTGTATACACATCTTGTTGAGTGAACAAATGTTCTAGAGAGACCAATCCTTTAGGGATTTTATTTCCTTTTAACTGAATTTCATCATCTTTTGAATTTATCCCTAGATTAGGATTGAATTATTTACAATTTGCTTTAGAACCTTTAAAATAAGTCCCCAGGAACGTCTTAGAATTCTCCAAGAATTTTTTGATCCACTTATCATTCTTAAAAACTTGCCAATTTTCAGCATTATTTGGGACATTAGGATGATATACTAGTTCTATTCTATATGAATCCCTTTTGAAATTAGGGTGTGGGAGAAGAAGAGAAGATGATACTTTTAGAGAATCTGCCCATGTGTTATGGTCTCTAGGAATTACTTCAATAGAAAAGCCATCAAAATATTATTTCTCATCCCAAACTTTATTTATATAATGTCTCAATCTTTCATTTTTAACTAAAAAAATGCCTCTCACCTATTTAATAATTAATTCAGCATCTCCTCTTGCTTTGATCATCTTTACACCTTTTCATTTGGCTTCATTTAACCCAAGTAATAAAGCCTCATATTCTGGAGTGTTATTAGTGTTTTTAAATTCTAGCTTGAAAGAGTAAGGAAAACTTTCACCTTTAGGTGAGATCAACACAACCCTTGATCTCGAACCAGTGGTAGCACAACTACCATTAAATTCCATTGTCCATAGATCATCTAAATGAATAGACTTTGGGATTGGATTCTTCCTTAAAGTCTTTAGAGGAGAGAAAATAGTTGCCAAATTTACATTCTTCAAATAAAATCTAAGACTTAGGATCATCATAAGAGTATATAGAAAATTTGCATTTAGGTTTAGGTTCTAGCTTAAGTTTTTTCTTACCCACTAGAATTGTAGCTTCTAACCAATCTAATTTAACCTACCCACCTAAATCTTTGCAAAAAGTTCTACTCAAAAACATCCCATAACTAGCAGGAATATCCACTACCAAGATAGTCAACTTCACCTTTATATTAGGATATGCTGCAAGAGCAACTCATGCATCTTTAATTTGTCTGAGCAAAGAAATTTGTTTACCATCCATGGAGTAACACCTACCAAATGTTTTTGTAAGGGATAAACCTAGGGCTTTGGATACATAATAAGGCATTATATTATTAGAAGCACCTGAGTCTATGATACAATTTCTAAGTTTATGACTATTTATGAACAAAGAAACATAAAATGGGTTGGGCTTCATATCAACCATATAAGAATTATCATCAGATGAATTGAGGGTCATTCTAGGAGTAGGCATGGGTGACTTAGGTAGATAAGCAAATAAATAGGCAATGAGAGACTCAGTAATAACATTTAATTGACTCTCAAGTTCAATTTGTGTAGGGTCATTTTTGACATATTTAACCAATTTATCAAGTTCTTTGGGTTTCAACCTGAGGTATTTAGTAGTAGATATTTGAATCTTTATAGACTTAAAAAATTTTAAAATATCAAAAGAAGTCTCACGATCATTTCCATGTAACAATTTATTTTCTTGGGTCTTCATATTAGCAGCAGAGGTTTTAGTAAAAGGTTCCTTACCTTTAACGGGCACTTCTTGAGTATTAAAAAAATCTTGAATTCTTTTGACTTCTGGTGAGGATATCACTTAAAGGATCTTCAAGAGTAACTAATATTTCACCTCCTCTTTCTGAATATGATTCATATTCTAGGAAGTGTATTTCAGAGTCACCAAGTTCCTCAAAGTTTCTTTCTTCTTCAGTAGCCTCTCCCAATACATCTTGAGTTGCTACCATTTGAGCATATCTAAGCATCTCCAAACAAGAATTCCCATCATGATCAGTAGTCAAATTAGAGGCACACATATTCCATCTCCGAGTGGAGTTTCCAAAAAATTGAGTCGCCCTTATTCATTTTTTCATGAAATTTCCTCAAACAAGAGTCAAGTTATCATTTTCCCCTTATTAGTCATATCTTTGTTTATTAAGCTGGCTCTTTATTTTTAAAATTCACTTGCCTATCATCTTTTATGTGTGACATTACTAAATAATCAAACCTTTGAAATTGAACCATTCTCAAAAGGTTCAATGACTCAATATTTCTAAAAGTGAACTATTGGTCCCTTTGTGTAACCCAGCCTCTATGTTAAACCTCTATGTTGAACGTTTGTGTTGAACCTTGTTTCAAGAGTTCAACGATTCAACAGTCCACTAGTTTAAAGTTTAATGTTTCTTGAAAATTCATGACTGTTGGTCAGATTATGTAAGTCATCTCATATCTTTGAACATTCAGGTTGAACCACATTCCATAAGTTAAATGGTTCAAAGGTTTAGTGACCATACTCTCACCTCTCCCCAAGGCTTTCATTAAGTCAAAATTAGCAGGAGATTTAAAGGAGAATATATCTAAAACTCATTATGAATCAGAAAGTTTTAACTTTTCACAAGGTTATGGATAATCATTATTCATCAAAGTCACATGTGAAGAATGCTTTCCATTAATTCATATGTCAGAGTTCATGTCTTATCAAGCATTTTCAGCACATATTATTTTGGTTAATAATTATTCAACCAAGTTAATGTTTATATCAAGAGAAAACAAGCCAAATTTAGCAAACAAACATACTGGGTGATGCAAATGAGGAATAATGTGGAGGTATAAGATATTTATTTCCCAATTTCATAGTTATTTTAGATACATTGAAGGTGAGTTCTACTCTTCCTGTAAGCTATTTCCATTTCTTAACTGGAAAGAAAAATCCTTTTGAGTTTTTGACATTATATAAGAAATTTGAATAATTATTTTTCACTATATCCTCTAATTTGTAGCTATGAAGTTGGCTTATCTTGGTTATGAGCATGGTTATGGTCTTATTTTCTCTCTCTCTGAATTAGGGGATACCTCTTTGGTTTAATATGACTTAGAAAATTTTAGGGAAAGGGTTAAAAATCTTGTACCAAATCCTATGATAAAGAAGATAGTAGAAAGTGGTTTAGTTGAAGCTATGTCCTTCCCCATGGATGTACAATGCCTTGAATTAATTCTAGAGTGCATGAATAGATATGAACCCCAAAATAGGTGCATCAAAACTTTAGATAGTAATGTCTTACTTCATGTCGATATACAAACCTTAATGTTTGTGATGAGAATTCCACCCAAAGAACCCTATTCTGATCTCAATATTACTTCTTCCTTTGGGCATTTCTCATTAAAGAAAATGAAATATAGGAGCGTAATAGAAAGAAATTGGTTATTGAAATTCCAAAATTAGGATTGAAGACTACCTAGACCACTGACAAGAAATCATATGATTTAAGAGGTAAAGGATATTATGGTATTACTACACAGGCTGAAGGGTAACTCCCAGGCATATTATTATGAAGATTAGATGTATTTATTCATCTAGGTGATCTTCCAAGGGAAATAGTATTTAGACTGGGCTGAAATCATAGCTGAATGTTTGTATCTGAGTCTTAGTAATTTTTTGGGAAGTAAAGATTTTTGTATGTCTTCATATCTTTTCTATTGCCTAACATCTATGAGATAGTGGTTACAGCTACCTCATGCACCTTTGGTCAAAGACATAAAAATTTATGACTATCATTCATAGTTATAGGTGCATAATTGTGATGAGAATTATAGGTTTATTGGAAGAATGAATTATGAAATGGCAGGAAATATAAGCAAGAGAATGTCTAGTGAAGCAATGCAACTGATCAGTATCTATGGTAGCATCTTTATCCAGTTCCCCAAATTTACTTATATCAAAGTTGGGGGTTTTGATGGTGAACCCATGAAGTTGCCCATGTATGTTTTTGATCATTTCGTATTGATAGAAGTCTGCAAATAGCTAGCCCATGTGGATAAGAGGTTCTCAAATAAGAAGAAAGATGGTATCTCTTTTCCCATTGAACTTGGACATTATTCTTGTCAGCCAATTTTTGATGCCTTAAACTTAGAAGTGGATCTTAAAAAATTCAATTTTTAGCATTCTACTACCCATTCTTAGTTTGACATCAAAGGCTTTCTCAGAGATAATTTAGATTTTGGTGCAGGATTTTCATATAATCCTCAAATAGAGGATTATTAGGAAGATTGCTCAAATGAATTTGAGGTCAAAAGGGGATTTTGGTGTAGATTATCCTTGGGGAAAATAGTCACTCTTAATTTAAATATGAACATTTCTAGAATAGTTGACAATAAAGAAGAACTAATTGATCCTCAATTTGAAAAAAAAAAACAATTACCTATCCCAAAAATTGATTGGGATAAAGATGAAGAGGATTGAATTGAGGTCAGATCTCTCCCACTAATAAAGTGAACTAAGAAATGGTTGAGGTAATGTAAGATGGAAGAAGTTCAAAATAAAGGTTCCCTATAATGTGTATCAGTGGTTGAATCACCGTCTCCAATAAGCTCTTCTAATCAGCTTGTGATGTAGGTACTTCCAAGCCTAAAACTAGAAGGGGTCCTATCATCAGAGAATCTAAAAAATCCTTCACAACTATTCTACCCCCTCGTGCCACTAGATCAAAAACTAAAAGCAAGAAGAAGAAGTAGATTTCTAAGAGAATAGTTGTAGACTTGAATTCTAAACAAGATTCAGGAGAAGCAATAGGTAATAAAGAGTCTACTTCACCAATGGCAAAGGAGGTTAATGAAAAATAATAGATAGAGGTTGCTTTAGAGTCTACTAACCTGATGGTGATTTTAGATGTGCCTTCTGATCAATTTAATCTTGGTAAAGAAGTCCTAGCCTCTACACCCAAATGGTTGGAAAGTTTGATCAGTGATAAAATAAAAATAGTCCCATTGTCATTGCCATTGGAGGACATGGTTAGTAAGTGCCTAGGGAAGACTCCTAAATATAAGAAGCTAAAAAAAAAATCCAGGGTAGACGTTGACCCTAACACAATAAATTAGAGTGTAAAAATAATCTGGCCAATAACTAATGAGGAATTTCAAGATTTTACAATTGAAAAGATATATCTTGGGACTGCATCACGTGTCGTAGATGTATATCACCTTGAAGCATCCACCAAAAGGATAGTCAGTCAAACCTATAAAGATGAGAAAGATAAAAGGGAGCTGAAATAGACCTTGTAGTCAATGGTAGAGTACATCGATGCCATTCATAACCCAAATCCATAACCTATTGCCCAATTGCCCTTATCTTTTGATCCAAAATTGCTAGTCAATCAAAAGATGTTGGACTAGATACACAAAAACAAAATGGTTGCTAAGGTATTTGATGATTGGTTGGATGGTATCATCTAGAAAGGTATGAAATACATTCATGAATTGAAGAATATATATGATCAAACCATAGCTACCATTAAATACTTGAAAACACAGAATGCTTCATGGACAAAATATGAAGGTAAATGGATGAATGTGATGAATCAAATTGATGAAGTACAGAAGTTTGGGATATCAAAAATTTTATCATAAAAGAGTTTGATAGATCTGAATGAGGATATGCTTTATGTAAGTAAGAAAAATATCGAATGGAGGAATTTAGTATCATGACAAGGGTGATTTGAACTCACAAAAATGATCAAATAAATAACTAAATTCACTCAATAATTACAACATGATCTACAATGATTTGATGTAAAATACATAAAGGATGATGGAGAACTAGAAAAAGATGTCGATATTGTGATTTAATCCTTCAGGAAAAAGATCATCTTTGTTAAATAAAGTGATAACTTATTAACTCAAAATTTATCTTGAATTTCAAAGGTGGAGTCACTTCTTTATCTATGCATTGACACACTCCCAGAGCACGTAGAGAAGATGAGGAAATTTTGGAGGGAGAAAGATGTCTGAAAGGCAAGAATGAAACACATTAGTATCCCTAATTTCTCAAAAATATAGCAATTTGTTATAGCATCTCAGGAGTGGAAAGCACAACCTATCTTCTTGACTAGGCAAAACAAATCTTGAGATTCTAATCCATCTCCCTAGTCTTAATCTTACTTGCATAATATTTTATTCAGTTATTCATTTTGTTTTTTGTTTAAAAATTAGTTTTTAAATGAGTTTGTAAGAACTAAATCCCATATGGGTTAGAGTTACTTTAACTTTGGGTTTGGTTTAAAAGATCAGATAATTAGGGTAACTATATATGTGTTTTTAGTTGTTGAAACAAGGGGACAAAGTACAAAGAAAAAAGAAACAAAAAAAATTTAGAGTTGAATATTACCTATATATGATGTTTTATCTGAAACATTTTTTATCTATGAATGAAAAGGAGAAATAGTTACTACATACTTAGATCTGTGCATTTTAGTATTTTGAAATTGGATTTTCTGTACGAGATCTTCTTTCATATGGTAATTGCTCTTTTATTAGACAACTCATTGTATGTGTTTTATTATTTATTAGTTCAGTAATTTACATGTTTATATCTGATTATTATTGAAGATGGGATCTATGTATTTTATTACCAAATGATGTTATAAATCTTGCATTTATAACATGATGATGTATGGATGTTAGTTTGCCTTTAAGCACTTTTTGGTTAAAAGTGTATCTAACTATTTAGAATAATTAAAATTCATTGAAGATCTTAAAGGGAGCTATACCTTAATTCAAAGGGGAACTATTCCTGATAGTTCACCCATTTGTTGATTAATTTATTTGTTCTTGAAAGAAAAAGGGTATAGAGTTAGAAGAAATTAGGACAAATCTGTTAGCCAACACATTGGAAGAATGATTTTTTATTTTGATAATTTTATTCTTGATGTTTATTTATTTATTTATTTAATTTTTTTGACATTTTAACATCTCAATTCATTGGATATGGCTACAAGATGTAATAATGACAACACTTGTTGAATATTTATCCAACACCTATTCTATAGGTGTGTGATGTTAAGACCATGTTGTCACCACTAGATGTATTAATGTCCTAACCTTCATTGGCTCTTGATTGAGACCCTTTAGTCATCTAGATTGGGTGTTGTAGAATAGGGTGTACAAAGTTATCTTATTTAGTTATAGGTTATTATAACTAGGTGAAAGCATGGGACATTCCATTTACTCTCAAAATTTTAACACTCGACTATGCTAACATTAATCCACATAAGGTACATGATTTATGCACTCACCTGAAGCATAGCTAAGAAGGAATTAGGGCATGGATTGGGCTAGTTATGCCATGGTGTAAGATATAAATTATTAAATGATATTCATAGGCACAAACCTTTTATGGACTAATCCTAAAGTGATGTGGGTGCTTTAAGGGTCAAAATAATGCATTCACTCATCTTATTCATGCTAGAATCTTGCTCTTAACAAGGCTGGAATCACTTGGCCCAAGATCTATACTTATTCTCTCCATATATTTATGATGACATCATCATATATTATAGGGGCTCCATTAATGATGTAAACCAAAATCATTTTATGAACACTACATATCATAACTACTTTTAAAATATGACATTACATAAATCACATAGTTTATTATCAATATAAAATATGTGACTAGATTCATCATGTTTTACTACAACAGTCTTCACCATTAATCATAATTCAAATAAATTATAAAGTTCATAACATTTTGAAAAAATAAATTCCTAGCTCAAACTACTTAAAGACCCAAAGGATCACAAGAGAGCTTGGGTGCTTACAAATGGAGCCTTCATGATGTCCATATTACCCCTAAGTCTAATAGCTATTATTGATGGTTAAAATTGTGCTTTACTTCTAACACTAACAATGGGAAGCTTCAAGAATGTGGGACTTGCAACTTGAAATGACCTCCAGATTTTTTAAGAAGCTGGTCTCTTCTTTATCTCAAGTGTTGGGAGGAAAGGGATAGGAATTTAAATAGAAACACAAATACTAAGAAAGAAAATCTAACTATGGCAATGCATCTGAATGTAATTCGACCCTTAATTCCAAGCATAGTGAAACTATATGTGAGATTTAATTACATTAAAGATCAAACAAGGCATGATCAATGTAAAAGATATAAATAATAGAAACATAGGCTCACAACTTAGACTACTTTTGCAATAACACAGAAAACATCAACAAAGGCATATAACTCTATTTTCTTATTAATTATCCAATCATATAAAAGGCACAAAAACATGCATAGTTACATAAACTTTCCAACTAAAGAAAATAAAACAAAGGCAAATGATATTCCTGATCACAGCTCTAAAAGTCTAAAACTCTTGACAATAGTCTCTCATAGAAAATTCTCTCCAATCTTCTGATGATTCTTCTAGTGATCTCTACACCCCTCTTTATAGCATTGGATTCACTCCAGATTGTCTGCGTGTTCCAAATCCAATGGCCCAACTAAACTCTAACTGAAACTAGAAATGTCTAACAGAAGATATTTCATAGATTTTGAAATGTTCTATCTTCTTGCAGTTCATTGGAAAAAATAGATACACAAGACTCTCACTTCTATCAAATGGAAGAAGACACTTGGCCGATTCCCCTATTTTACTTGAAAACCCTCTTATTATTTAGGAAGCACCAGAACATGCCACTTGGTAGCTTCCACAACACTTACTGAAGACACAAGGCACTTTCCACATTACCTATACTCTTACTATATCTTTGCTTAGAAGTGTTTGGTTGTTGACATCTGTCACCATCCACTTCTCCAAAACTTAAACAACTTCTATAGAAAATGGGACCCAAAGCACTTCTCGCTTGAGTAATTTCGAAAAGGGAATAGGGACAGGTGGCACTTTTCACGCATTCAAAATGAGGGACAAATGGTGCTTTCCATATGTTAGCTACCTTTTGAGAATCTTGTGGAAGGTGACACATATCCATCTCCACGTCACCCTGTCTATACAATAGAAATAATCAAGCTTCATTTTATATTTAAATAGATGGTGACACTTGGCAACTTTTGCTTGCTTTAGAACAAAAACTTAGGACCCACCATAATCTTTACTTGTTAATGAAATAAAATGAAGATAATTTGGAGGTTGACACATGGTGGCTTCCACTTTCTTCAGCTGAGAATATGTGGCATCTTCTGTTGCTTTTAGAAAAGCACATTGAAACCTTCCACTATTGCCACCTAGCGCCTTCCACTTGATCTTGATACTTAGCTTGTTGAAACCTTCTTCTCAAAAGAGATTTGAAACACGGATGCCGATATGAAACATAGATGCTGACACTTGTCACATTCCACTGAGTTACTATGAGATATGTGGCCCGTCTCAACTAACTTATAGAAATTATGAAAGGTGCCTTGACCGATGACACTTGGCAATTTTTGCTTGACTTTGACCCTTACAGAAAAATGTGGTAAAAGAAAATTGAGCCTGAGCTCTAAGGCAAAACTTTGCTGCCTTGAACCAAAGTGTGTAGGGACAAAATTTTGCATTGTGCAACTAAAAATTAGAATGAAAATGCAAAGTATTTTTTACTCTATAGTTATTGGCGATCCCAAGGACTTTTAAGCCTGCTCAATAAGAAACCACAACTCCCGCTTGATCAAAATGTCAAAAAATTATAGCTTTAGTAATTCTATTTGATAGGTAAACCACTCATCATTAGATAACCCCTACTTATTCTACAATTCATTAAAGGCTAAATCAAGGTTGATAATATCCTTGTGTGAAAAATTCTACAAAGTTTGAACCATAGCCTTCAATTTGAATTCAAGCTGGGAGACAAGAATCAAAATAGCTTCTACTTTAGGTACTAATGACTCATCCCTTAAATCCTAGGAAACTATCTGATCATTTTTCTTGGCCAATAGCAGAGGTTCAATTTCATCAACCAGTAGCATAGTGGTGTCATCAGGAAATGGAGAAGGAATACCTAATTGCACTAGGTCTTCAATGTGTTATTTCATTTCATTGATTCCTTCTTTAATTACATCAAAAATCTCTCTATAATTGATGGCTGTAGAATTGCAACTGAGAAGCTCATTTACTCACTTAGTAGTGACCATTCTATTATCAATTCCTGCTGCTAAAAATGTTCCATCCATTGCATCATAAACCTTTTACAACAGCATTTCAGAATCCAAAACTCTCCCAAAAATAGTAGCCAAAGTGTCTTCAATGAATTTCCCCACCTTTTCACATAATTTCTATGCATTTAGCAGGAAGGTGAGAGAAGGTTTGAGCTGAATAATCTTTGAAGAGATTCTTTTCCACATGGATTCATAAAGCTCCTTCACTAGACTTAACACTCCTACATTCTTTAGCCTATTGGCCAGCTCTAGTGTCAATTGTTCTATTCTTTATTGCTCTACTTGAAATTAGGCTTGTATAGTCATGACATTATTTTGTTCACTTAGTAGCTTTTATTGCAATTGGGTAACCTATAACAGGTTTTCCTCACATTTATCTTGTAATGCTACTTTTTCTCATCTTAGGGTCATCACTGCATATTTTACCTACATTAGCCCTACTTTTAAGGAATCATTTTGGGCCTAGATCACCTGGTGAGTTTGAAGAGAAATAGTATCTTGCAACTGTTTATTTAGACTCTCTATTTCATTAATTTTTCTATTGATTTATGTGGTCAAACTATTATAGTTTGCCTTCTCTTTGTCTAGATCAACCTCCATCTTCTGTAGCTTCCTTGATGTTTTCAAGTAGTCTTTAGCAACTGCAAAAGTGGACTCAATTAGTAGATTGATTTTGTTTTATGGCTTAAATAAGGACATGTCTATGGCCACTACACTCATTGTGTAGTCTTCTAGCTACATCTACTCACTTGGCTTGATTACATTTGGTGACAAATGAGTCACTGTCAGTTGCTATTGAATTGGGTCAAATTGTGACTATAGATGTGATGTAGCCAAGGCCTTATTTTCCTTGATCCTCTTTTTCTCTCTTTAGGCTTCCCTCACCTTCTTAGCAGCATCTGCTTGAGTTTGGAAGGTAGAAGGAGAGGTAATGTGCCCATTTGAAAAAGGATGTCCTTGTGGAAAACCATAAGGAATAGCCAATTATTGGCTATGGACAATATGAGGGGGTAGTTTATTGGGAATAGAGGGAGAAAAGTGAGGTAATGTTAAAGCTTGAGTAGGGATAGATGGGGTGAAGTAAGAAATGAGCACAGTAGAGGTGGCAGGGGATGTCATCTAACCAAATGGAAACATCATGCCTATAGGAGAAGAAAGATATTGAGAAGGAGAAGGAGGAATAATACTTACCTAAGGAGCAATTACAGTACTCTATAATTGGCATTGTGGGGGATCTGCCTCCTCTTCTGAATCAAACTAAAACTGCACCCTCTTTCACTTCTTTGGTGTTTCTTCTTTTATCTATGTTTCTTTTCCTTCAACTTCTACCATTACCATCAGTGGTGCTTGTGGAGAACTAGTAATTTCAATAATTGATGCCGATGGGGAAGCTTTTGGTGGTGAAGGCACCACACTCTTTTATTTTTGCATGATGCTGAGAGATTGGGGCCAAACTGATATAGTTATTGTAGTTGTAGTTTACTCTAGGGCCTATGATTATTGGCTAGATCCTGCTCTAGCTTTTAGCTCTACACCTTGTGTTGGCAAATTGCTTGTGTCAGGGATAGATACAGGGGACAGATGACACTCATCCTGGAGTTCCTCCCATCTCTCATCTGAGTCCACGTTCTTAAAAGAATGAGTTATTTGACAAATTTCTTGCCTATATTTCCAATAGGCTTCTATTTTCTCAGCATCCCAATCTTTATTCTTTAGTGCCCTTCTTAAGCTAAAAGTCATTCTTGTTTTAGGGTCAAAATCCCTCTGATTAACATAGAATGTTTCCCAAGGTCTGTTTGGTTAGAGGGGCAAATCTGTTAATTCAACATAAAATCTAAGAGTATCTTCCCTATGATTTTTCCTATTTTCCCAAAAGGGGTGGCTCTCATGTGTAATTCTAGTAGCAACCCTATTAGTCTTAATCCATGAAGCTATGAAACCATTCAGGTCATATGCCCATTTATCTTTGATTAGCAAGAAACCTAAGAAGGCTAGCTTTCTAAGCAAAACAATCTCAGCATCTCTGGCTTCTAGTACCATGCTATTTGTCATCCATGGGAGGTCATACATTTTCCTCTTCCTCTTCCTAGATCCATATTCATTGTCTACTATAGACACCAGCCTGGTTACTTCTAAGAATGCTAACCTAAGAGTCAAAATCTTAGGTAGTAACATCGATTCCCCACAAAACCCATGGACTCTAATAATTGTATGGTGGGATCCTAAAAAGAAATCACAAGGAATTGGGAAATTGGCCATAAGGTTTGAAACACTTGGAAATAGTCTATTTATAACTGGTTCTAGGCTCAGGTGACACAAAGCAGGGGTAACAAATAGTTCCCAAAATTCATATGGATCGCTAGTTTTTGACAAAATATGTGTCCATGCAGACACAAGAGTGGTCCTTTGTAAATTAAAACTTGGGTCATACATATCAAGATGCATATGTTGGGATATGATGTCAAAGTTCTAATATAACATGAGGTGAAACAAATAAGAAGAGTACCTGAAAACCCCTTTTGATTTGAACTGGGCCAGTTGTTCCACCATTGAGTATGCAATTTGTTCATAAAAATTAAGCCAATACTCTTGAGTTTTGTCAATAATTTTTAGCCTAAAGAGGATAGCCATTTATTATCCATAGAATACCATATCATCTTTCATTCTGAAGATGAAAGCCATCATAGATAATGCATCTTGGCTAGCTTGTGCAAATTGGGCTCTTATTGTAGGTAGTGTCGGCACAGTAGAATCATCATCACCCATTTGCAATTTGAATCTTAAGAACCTCAACTGAGTATTGATGTTTTCCCACATTCTTTGCATTGTATCAATGGTGGGAAACATAGCTATCTTATCATGATATAGGGCTAACATGTCTCTGATAGCCTATGATGTGATTTTCACTGTCAATGGACCTTGTTGGATGGTGCTTGAGGGTGCATGAAACAAGTCTGCGCATAGTTTGACCAAGTCAAGGCATGGATGCACACCTAGGAAAATATATTATGTTAGTTGTGAAGTCCATATCCTCATTGCAAATGTCTCATATTTCCCCATCCTGGCCCTCTAAAAACACCTTTGATGTGTCCCTTATCTGAGAGTCTTTCTACTAGTTCTTTGAAGAATAGGGTCCAAGACTCCATTTGCATAATCTTTTATCTTTGCTAGGTCACTTGCTTGACCAAATTCAAGGACTCTGGTCCATGGGTAGGTCTTTAATTATTGCATGGGGGATGAAGCATATGATTTGCTTGTGAGAAACTTGTCAATGAATTCTTAAATCCTAGCTCTTTGTTGTGAATATTGCGTGCCCTCCATATCTGTATCTATTCCTGTGATAACTGGTATGAACTTTTGTAAAACAAAAATCACTTTCACTTAAGCAAGTTTATTAGGAACTGAAAATGCAAGTATCAAGAATTTTCTCATAGATGCAGGAATGTTTGAAATATTGTAAGCTTTAATTCTTGTTATGGGTATTTATTGACCTATCAAGTCTCAAAATGGCATTAAACTTAGATAATCGTTAGAAAATATTACTCAATCTTCATGGGACAACAAGATAGACACATTATGTAAGTGGTAGTGCAAGGTACCTTGGGGATTTCTAAAGATTTGGGAGATATTCAATGTATTGAGAATTTTTGAAATTTTTGAAAAAATCTGAGCTACTGCTATGTGTTTAAAGAACACTTATTTGAAAGAAGAGCGGGAAAGAAAAAATGGGAAAACAAAGCAACTAGGAAAGGGAAACTATCTAACTAAAATTTATTAAAGACACAACCTAACTAAAATGCTTCAAATAGATTCCATTCATAGGAATCTCTTTAGGTTTGCCTTCCATTATTTCTAGATCAAATGAATTCTTCTATTTACATGCACGAATTTTATATGGGCCAGTCCATAATGCTTCAAATTTAGTATGTTGACCTAGCTTGGTGGATCTTACATCCCATTTGAAAACAATTGAGCCTACATCAAAATGAGGATTTGAAATCCTTTTATCAAAGCAATCCTTAATTATTTTTTGATGCTTTACCAATGAATCATGGGCTGCATCCCTCTTTTCTTGAACCTCTAAAAGTTTTGCAAGTCTGACCTATATGGGGCCATTTTATTCAATTTCAATTTGTTTGATCAACTATAGAGCAGGAATCTCCAAGCTTAGGGGTATTACAATAGATTTTCCATATACCAATTCATATGGGGACATTTTGATCACCTGTTTAGGTATGATTCTATCAGCTCACAGTGCTAAATTAAGCACTTTATGCCATTCCTTGTGATGATCAGCCTCTATTCTTTTGATGAGTTTAATCAGGTTCTTGTTAGTTGATTCTTCCAAACCATTACCCTAAGGGTAATAATTAGAGGAAGTTTTAAGATATATTCCATGCTTTAATGCAAAGTCAGATACTTTAGACCCTACAAATTCTTTAGCATTATCTAAAATTATGGTGCGAGGAGCCCCAAAGTGAGTAGTGATACTCCCTAGAAAATCTAGGATCACATTTTTTGTTGCTTCTTTAAGTGGCACTGCCTCAGTTCATCTGGTGAAATAATTTGTGGAAGTTAATATCCATTTGTGACCCATACTAGACACTAGATTTATCATTTCAATGAAGTCAAGACCCCATTGCGCAAAAGGTTCATCCATAATTATAGGACTAAGGGGCATTGTTGCATTCCTTCTCATCCCCACATAATATTCATAGGATTGACATTTTTTAACCAGTTGATAATAATATGTAAATAAAGTAGGCAAAAAATAACCTACCTCACTTATCTTTATAGCTATGGTCTTTGTAGAAAAATGTCCACCTGATACTCCATGATTCATTTCATGTAGTACTTTCTTATCCTCAGCCTTTTCTACACATCTTAACAATTTGCCATCAAAATTTCTTTTGAAAAGAACCTGTTCAATTAAAACAAAATGAACTCCTTGTATCCTATATTATCTTCTCTTATTTTGAGGGAGTTCACTTGGGTAAATACCATATTTCATAAAATGAATCCTGCTTGTGACCCAGGATTCCTGATCAACCTCTTGTATCTTTAATACAATTTCCTTTTCTCCTTGAGAATTTGTCTCTTTAGGTATCATCTTTTTAAGCTCTTGAGTCATATATTGGCACAAACCCCTGCCTCTAACTAATATATTGGGTTTGACCTCTACATCATATTCAAGGATCTTGGTTATCTAGTTAGCTCTTTTTTTAGTAATTTCTCCCTCCATGATGTATTTTCTGACAGTTGGCTGAGCTAGAAGAATCATAATTTTGCTTCCTGATACCATATGCCCAAATTTCTTGAGGGATTTTACCATAGCATATGCTTATTTATCTATAAAGTTGTATTTAGTTTCATACTCCCTGAGAGTTCTTGAGAAAAAGGCTATTGGGTGCTCTCCCTCCTATCTATCATCCTTTTGTGTTAAGACAACAACAATACTTAACTCTCCTCCATAGACATACATTACAAAAGGCTTATAAAAATTTGGGTTTCTAAGTACTAGGACTATTGAGATAACCTTCTTGACCTCTTCAAAGGCTTGCCTTCCTTCTGTAGTCCACTTGAAAATTACATCTTTCTTTAACAAGAGTGTCACTGGTCTTACTAAGCATGCAAAATTAGATATGAACCTACTGACAAAATTAATCTTCCCCAAAAAGGACTAAATTGCCTTTTTGTTTATTGGAATAGGTAGGTTCATTATGTTGCAACCCTTTCAGGATCTATGGAAACTCCTTATTTAGATACTATATGTACCAATAATTTGCCTTGAGGTACAACAAAGATGCATTTCTTGGGATTTAGTGATATTCCAAATTCCTGACATTTCTTGAAAACAAATTCTAAATGATCAACAACATTTTTGAAAAAATAGTAAGGTCATCAAGATAAACCAAGATGATTTTATTTATAAGTTCCCCAAATGCTACTTCCATAGCTCTTTGGAATGTGGCTCCTACATTTGACTGGCCAAATGGCATTTTAGCATATTCAAATGTTCCCCATTTGGTAGTAAAAGTAGTTTTGTATTGGTCTTCATCAGCCAACCAAATATGATTAACCATCTAGTAAAGAAAATCTCTCTGATCTACCCACATTTTGTAGAATTTGTTCCATAGATGGCAAAGGATAATGATCTTTCAGAGATGTTCTATTCATGTCTTTGAAGTCTACACAGAGTCTTATGTCACCATTCTTTTTTCTGACTGGTACTAGATTTGATACACAGGTTAAGTGCTTGATTGGAAAAATTATTTTGGAATCTAAAAGTTTCTGCAACTCATTTACCATTAGAGATTCAATCCTTGAATTTATTGGTCTCTACTTCTATCTGACCAGCTTTGATCCTTCAGTTAGTTATATTATGTGCTGAATGATATCTCTATTATATCCATGAAGATCTTCATAGCTCTAGGCTATGAATCTATCATATATTTTACACAATTAGACTAATCTTTCCTTTTCTCCTTGAGTTGCATAATTTCTAACTTTTAATTTTTTCCCTTCACTCAGCTCTATTTCAGAATAGTCTGCTTTGTTTACTTGGAATCTTTTCTTCTCCAGACTTACATCTTTTGGATCAAATAGATTCTCTAAAGTGATCAAGCCTTTGGGAAGCTTATTAGTCTTTAATTGTATGACTTGATCTCCGTATGCCTCTTCAATTTTGGTTTGCAATTGATCAACAAACTCATATGATTGTTGTAAGAATGAAAGTACCTGAGAATCATTTTCAAATACTTGCCAATTCTCATCATTGTCTAGAATAGTTGGCCTCACTATTACTTTTACTAACTCATTGTTAATTAATAAGCCAATTGCTGGATCAAATTGTTAGCCAATCTGGGCCATCCTATCAGCTTCTAAATTTTGAATTCTAGGAACTACTTCAATATTGAAGGCTTAAAAATCTTCTATTAAGTCCTAAATCCTATGTCTATAGGACCTCATCCTTACATTTTTGGCTATTGCCTTTTCTCTAATTTTCTTTACTACTAGTTCTAAATCTCCTTTTACTATTAAATTCTTTATTCCCTTTTTCTTGGCTAACAGGAGCCCATGTACTAGAGATTCATACTCAACATCATTATTTGTACAGGCAAATTGGAAATGGATAGCCCTTAAAATTTTCTCACCATTTGGAGCTGTAAGACAAATTCCTACTCAAGCACCATTTTTAATTCTAGCCCCATCAAAATTTAGGGTCCAAAATTTTGAATATTTTTCAAATCCTTGAGAAGTTCATGTCTCTTCCCTTAAAACATTAGGGATTTCACGGTCTTTATCAAAAATGACATAAGTGCCTAGATCACTAGAGTCATAATTCCCATATGGGTCACTACGCATCATAGCTAACAACTAGTTATTTTCTTCTTCTTGATCATGCTCAGTCCAGTCGCCTAACTCTTCAACAAAAATCCTTTCTTCCTTATTTAACATAGAATGAGCTGCTCCTAATTTTGATGTTGGTTCATTGGTGATATGATCCTTTGATAATGGTTTAGATAGAATTTTCATCTTTGAACCATATTTGGTTCTTAGAATGAGGTGAGACCAATCAAGAGACATATATCCTCCTATCTTGGTTGTAAAGTCTCTTGATAAACATAAACTAAAAATAGGAGGTATATCTATGACTACTATATCTTGATTAACAATTATATTGGGACAAGTATATAATTATAATGGGAGTTGTCTAATTCTCCCTATTGTTTGCATTGATTTGCCATCTAGCTACATCACTCCGTTAGTGAGTGGCTCATACTTTATCTTTAAAGCATCTGCTATTGCTTTTGGCATTACAATAGTACTAGCCCTTGAATCTATCATTACATTATGCAGCAGTTTCTTTCCAACTATCAAAGTCAAATAGAAAGGATCTATTTTTGATTTGCTTACCTTTGGTGAATTGTTCACTAGGGCTATTGTCTGCAAATGAATTGTGTCCTTGAGCTTTTCCTTTTTAGCAACTCTTTCTTTGATCTCAGTATGTTTGGGCACTACTTGGCCTTGTAGAGTTTCTTGTAACAATGTCTTTTTTTAGGGATAGCTAATATGTCCTAGATTGATAATTGTGTTGGAGTCCTCTTTAATTGATCTACCACATTCATTGGTCCCACATTTTGGGTTCTTGGAAAGTAAGGATACTTTGCTTTTTCTTGAACTTGTCCAAGGACTACTTGATTCGGCACTGATTATGGAATTTCTTGTCTAACCTCTATATTTATTTGACTTTGAAATGGAGGACTCTCCATAACTTGATTATTTGTAACCTCAAGCTATTCCACCATCCTTCTCTTTGATCTAGTATAGTAGTCTGATTGCACCACTAGTTTCTTGGAAGTGGAAGCTTCATTCAAGAATATTGATTCTTCATCTTCAACCCATGAGAACAAATCATGTTCCAATGCTATTTCTTCCTCTTGTTGTAAAGACATCCCTTGCATCTGATCCATTAGAATTGAATTTTGCATACTAGGAGATTGGTAGGCTTGATTATCACTAGTAGTTGTAAATTGTCCCTCCATTCTTCTTTGCTCTGCTACCTTTTGTTATAGATTACCCATGGGACAATCTCTAGTGCATGAGCATTATTATAAGGGAAACACTAGGCATTGGTGTTATCCAAATAATTATTTTTCCCTTGAACAATCTCCCTATTCGAATTGGAGGGAATAGTTTGTGAGGGTGTAGGAACTACAACTAATTGATTTGCTGGCTGAGGGTTATTTTGCCTTTGAGGACCCTAGTATTGGTTTGGCTATGATGAAAATATATTCCCTTGGTAGCCTTGATATTGAGGTCTAGGGTAAGGATTCTATTGTCTCTTTATGTTAATAAACTCATTAGAAAATGTCCTTAAGATATTCTTGATATCATCCATCTCAGATGACTGAGTAGGGATAAGTTCTTTAGCAGGTGGTTGAGGATATCGATACATAGACACAGGTGGGGCTATGGATTTAGGGGCTTCTTGAGGTAATGGCAAGGTAATTTCTAGAAACATGGGCATGGGAGGTCGTGGGGGTAACTTTCCAGCATCTATTAAATTATTTTTAGCCCTGATTGCATAGTCATAAGCCTCTGGTAGAGTCTGACCTCCAAGTTGTTGAATCATAACATAAATATCTAAATTCAAAGCTTTAAGATAAAATACTATAGCCATACCTAGTAATGGTCTAGCTATAGCAAGAATCCTTTTCCAAGTATTTTTAAATTTAGAATTGAAGTCAGTCATTGCTTCTTGTGCTGCTCTTTGAATAGTAATCAATTGTTGCAATAGATAAGATTTATCACCATTTTCTTTGAATCTTTCAAAGAAAAGATCTCCAAGCTGATCCCATGTAGATATGGTATTTGGAGTCAAGGATTGGTACCATTCTAGAGCCTTCCCTTTAAAAGAAGCTACTAATAACCTTATAGCCACATTTTGTTGTGTGACAACATGTATAGCACAAACATCTGATACATATTGAAGATGTTCTTCAGGTGTTTTAAAATCTTGCCCACTAAATTTGTGTAGAGATTTCAAGGCATTTAATAGGATAGGATACCAAGTGGCTAATGGTATTGGGAGAATCAAAGGACTACCAGTGTTCTAACTTGCATAATTTCTTGGGGGTATAGGGGCTCCCATATTTACTCATGGTATTGGTATAAACTAATTTACTCTTCTTCTTGGACTAGTTACCAAAGGTGGCAAAAGAATACCTAGATTTATAGCAAATTGAGATCTAGTTACTGGTCCACAGCTCTGATTCCTTGTAACTCTCTAGTTCATATAGTTTTGAAAGAAACTTCAAGACTGGTCCCACCAAGCATGCCAAAAAAACTATTGATGGATAAAATTGTGCTTTACTTCTAACACCAATAATGGGAAGCTTCAAGAATGTGGGACTTGCAACTTGAAATGACCTCCATATTTTTTAAGAAGCTGGTCTCTTCTTTATCTCAAGTGTTGGGAGGAAAGGGATAGGAATTGAAATAGAAACACAAATGCTAAGAAAGAAAATCTAACTATGGCGATGCACTTGAATGTAATTTGACCCTTAATTCTAAGCATAGTGAAACTATATGTGAGATTCAGTTACATTAAATATCAAACAAGGCATGATCAATGTAAAAGATATAAACAATAAAAATAGAGGCTCACAACTTAGACTACTTTTGTAATGACACAAAAAACATCAAAAAAGTCACAAAACTCTATTTTATTATTAATTTTCCAATCATATAAAAGGCATAGAAACATGCATAGTTACATAAACTTTCCAACTCAAGAAAATAAAACAAAGGGAAATGATATTCCCGATCACAACTCTAAAAGTCTAAAACTCTTGACAATAGTCTCTCGTAGAAAATTCTATCCAATCTTCTGATGATCCTTTTGGTGATCTCTTTACCCCTCTTTATAGCATTGGATTCACTCCAGATTGTCTACATGTTCCCAATCTAATGGCCCAACTGAACTCTAACTAAAACTAGAAATGTCTAATAGAAGATATTTCATAGATTCTAAAATGTTCTATCTTCCTACAGTTCATTGGCAGAAAAAAATACACATGATGCTCCCTTCTATCAAATGGAAGAAGATACTTGGTTGATTCCCCTATTTTACTTGAAAACCCTCTTATTATTTAGGAAGCACTAGAACATACCACTTGGTGGCTTCCACAGCACTTACTGAAGACACATGACACTTTCTGCATTACCTATACTCTTACTGTATCTTCGCTTAGAAGTGTTTGGTCTTTGACATCTGTCACCATCCACTTCTCCAAAACTTAAACAACTTCTATAGAAAATGGGACCCAAATCACTTCTCACCTGAGTAAATTCAAAAAGGGAATAGGGATAGGTGGCACATTCCATGCATTCAAAATGAGGGACAAGTGGTGCTTTCTACATTTTAGCTACTTTTCGAGAATCTTGTGGAAGGTAACACGTGTTTGTCTCTACATTTCCCTATTTATACAATAGAAATAATTAGGCCTCATTTCATACTTACACAAATGATGACACTTGGTGGCTTTTGCTTGCTTTAGAACAAAAACTCAGGACCCACCACAATCTTTACTTGTCAATGAAACAAAATGAAGATAATTCAGAGGTTGACACATGGTGGCTTCACTTTCTTTAGTTGGGAATACATGGCATCTTTCGTTGCTTTTAGAAAAGCACATTAAAACCTTCTACTATTGCCACCTGGCGCCTTCCGCTTGATCCTGATACTTAGCTTGCTGAAACCTTCTGCTCAAAAGAGATTTAAAACATGGATGCCGATATGAAACATGGATGTCAACACTTGTCACATTTTACTGAGTTACTATTAGATACATGGCACGTCTTGATTGACTTACAGAAATTATGAAAGGTGCCTCGACTGATGACACTTGGTAGTTTTTGCTTGACTTTGACACTTAGATACAAATGAGGTAAAAGAAAATTGAGCCTGAGCTCTGAGGCAAAACTTCACCGTCTCAAACCAAAGTGTGTGGGGACAAAAGTTTGCAGTGTACAACTAAAAATTAGAATGAAAACGTAGACTATTTTTTACTCTACAGCTACCAAAGTAGTGTATACAGAGTAATTCTAATTTTCTAGAACTTCACTACACTATCTTCCATCTCTCTCCATCAACTAGCTTGAGTTCCTTAAATATCTCTTTAAGAGAATTTCCACCAAGGTGGAATGTGCATGCCAAGTACTGAGTAGGATATTTAGTGATCTTCCCACCATCTCCATAACATCATGAACTTTTCACTATATCTACCACATTTCTTGAATCATCAAAGATGCCTTGAGGATATAAAAAGTAGTTAACCTCTTGATAGCTAACATAAGGTATGTGTTGTAACCTCTAGTTGGTGACAAAAATGTCCATTATTACAGAAAATGATATCCTCACACAAAAGTGGATTTTATTTTGGCATGAATATGTGGCTTAATGAAATAAGGGGCCCAACATCATGCCATACAAAATTTTTAGTCCATCCTCAAACTAGGTTCTTAATCTCTTTAGAGAGCAAAACATGGGCATGTTTTCCTTGAGTTTAGTGTTGAAGTATTCAATGCCCTTAATGGTGAGCTTGATTTCCTCAGTGGTGTTATCTAATTAAGTGAAAGCAGTAATGAGTATGAGCACATCTATTTTCTCTAGTTCCTTATGAAAGGCTTCAACCTTTACTTTTGCCTTCTCCACACTCCCATATAGGATCTCTCCTTACTCATAGGACTTAGTCTGTAAAGCATGGAAGAGTGACTATAAATTATGATTTTGATCTTTTATCTAATTTTTGAGTGAATTGGCACTCCCCATTATCTGCACTTTCTCTAACATACTCACCAAGTATACTTTCACCATCAACTACTCCTCTTTTGTTTATTTTAGGTGCACATTTATGACTAAAACTTGGTTAGAGAAGCTCAAGAAAATGGCATCAGCTACATCCATACCCTCTTCTACTTTAGTGAAGAGGTCTTCTACCTATTTGAGATTATCAACCAGATCCTTCTACAACATGGTGTAGGATTTTCTTCTTCATCTTGCACCAGCTTAGGTTTTAACCTTCGGAACATTTTCTCTACTATCACACAAATTTTTTTTACCTCTGAGAGGTTTGAATAATTGACACCAATCATAAGGGATGGTTTATAAATCTCTAAGTGATCACATAGTTATTGTAGTTTGAATCTAGTGGCTTACACTTCATCCTTTGCTTCTTTATGGATCCTTTTCCATTTTCTCACCCTACCATTATTGATGATGTTTTGGTGTGCAACCTATGTGGCCATTCTAATCAGTCCATTCCTAGATCAGACTTGGTTGATGTCATGGTGGTTTATAAGGAGGGAGTCCTTCCCCTCCTTAGGCTCTTTAAAGATATAAATAACTTCTCTAGGTGACTCAAAATGAGGCTCATCCATATAATGATGAAACACAAATGAGAGTTATTTGTGTATCCTAGTTGTGGTGACTCGGGTGGGGGGGGGGAGTATAATACATGTAAATTTATTCATCCACCCATCCATTTTATGACTTCTCTCTTATGCTCATCTCTTTTTCATCCTTCTTGATGATAGCCATCTTTATTTTTACTACCTCCTCTTCACTGGTGCCACTACTCTCTTCAACACTCTCCTTAAAGGTCTCACTTATTTGATCCTTATGGGTTTATTCCCTGGACTTTTCCCCTCTGCCCACTTCTTCCTCCTAAATTTTCTCAATACTCACTTCCAAGGAAATTATTTTGGTTCCAACATTTCCTTATTACTTTTTGGGTTCCTCTAATATCTCTATTTATTTTTATAAGGTGCCAAAATCACCTTCTTTTCTTTCAAGCACCCCTTTACTACCTAGGCATGCCTCTTATGTAGCTTCTTCTACCTTCTAGGTGGGTGTGCTTGGTGGTTGATTAACCATTTCAAAGACTTTTCTTACACTTATGGGTACCTTCTTGGCCTTTTCTATAACTTGGCTAATTCTTATTCCTTGGAAAGCCTCCACTTCTCCTCAAACACCATTGCCTTATTAATGTCCTCCTCACTCAAGCCCAGTTTCTTCCAAACCTTCTCTTTTAATCTTCTATTTGAAGAGGCAATATGGAGGGTTCTTCACTAGATGAGGGGCTTGATGGATCCTCTACTTCCTCAACTGTAGTGGTCATGCCACTTTATAGGGATTCTTGTATATCCCTAATACTTGGCTCCTCTTCTTCTTCTTCTATCTATAGGATATATGTCCATGTTCTTTCTTCTTCAGTCTCCTCCATTTTATATGTGAGGGACATATCTTTCTTCATCTTTATCATAGTTATAGTATGGAATGCAATGGTTCCCTTAGTCTTTTTCTTATACATCTTACTAGAGGAAACACTTCTTGGCATCAATATAATGCACTTTTTATGAGATGGGGGTGTAATTTTATCCTCAAAGGTAACTTTCAATTGGATGTGTTATGTGATCTCTTTAAATTTTTCTCCCCAATTATTCTAGAGGGTCTTTTCATGCATGTTTAGTGCAACCTTCCCTTCATATTTGACTAGGAAGGGGTGATCATCATCCTTTATAAGATCACCACCCTTATTACATAGCTTCATTTCATAGTAGAGGTTGATAATGCACCCATTCATTATCTATCTAGAGGGGATGAAGGTCCATCTTATTAGAGTTATCTTCCTCATCCTTTGTGGCCTTAGATCTAGGGTACACAAACTGTTGCCTCAACCTACTCCTATCTTGATCCATAATCTTGACCAAGATATCCAACTATTATGCATTGGGAATCCTCCTTAGCAACACCATGAAATATTTGGTAGAAAACATGTAAGGTAACTTGAGTCATCATGATAGGTTATCATCTATGAGAACTAGGCACATTACATAGAAATGTTGCATTATTTAAAGAGCCACTATTCCCACTAGATGTTGGGGAATATCTTAAGGGATATACCATTCAATCCCAAAGTCTTTGATGTACCTATCACACCACCCTGGTACCCTTGTTTTATACTTATACAAGAAGCTAGGTTGGGAAATAAAGTCTTAATAAATAATTATAAGGTACTCATGATTGGGTGGGAACACCCATAGGTTGTTATCATTGATACTAAACACACCTATATCCTCTATTAATATCAATATCATCATATATACACACTTGAATGTTTTGTGTACTCAGTGACACTCTTACACATTCTTAACAATCTCCTCAACAATGAATTTTGAGATATTAAACTTCAACCTTTGTTCCATATGGTGGGAGATGCAAAAGAAGGTTTTGATGATGTCAGACCACCATTCTATAAGGCATAGTTTGTAGCTAACCAGGTGCACCATTTCCCTTGTGATAGAGTCCTAGATGTTTTTGATGGGGAATGCAAATCCTAGCTTGTAGTATCCTAGGAGTTTTGTGACCCTCTCAACCTCCAATTCATCCTCCATCATTTGATATATGCCTACCACTACACCTAGTATTCCCATGATCCTACTGATGAGGCACAATGATATCCTCATGCACTATCCTGTGAATTATAAATAGTCACCATAGACTCATGAGAGGAGGAACTACACTAATTACTCTAGCTTGCTAAATCTTGGTAGCTTTAATAGTTGGGTTATACTAGTTGCTAATTTGTCTTTGATGGAGACATTGAAAAGTGTGGTATACCATCCAATCTCGGTTTAGTTCCTACACATTAATCCCTATATGGTGGTTTTAATTTTTAAGATTACACATGTGAAAATGACACCCATTATCCCCCATCATGACCTTTGGGGGGAATTTCATCTCTCTATAATCATGATTTGTCCTTTATCATAAATGTATTACCATGATTCTTACACCTTCTACCAACTACACCTCCCATTTCACAATAGATACTTATTTCACCATCCATGCTTTATTTGCATATTTCTATGCCTATGGTGCATCTGTACTTAACTTTTTCTTACCCATTATTAACTATTTTTTTAAAAAAATGGTTAGTTGATATTCTTAAATCCCTTAATCAAGCTTGGTGCTTCTTCAAAATCATTAGAACTACAACTATGTCTTCAACTCTAAAGCTTCATGCACTGCTAATGATGGCCTCATCATTCTACAAAAATTATACTTCCCTATTTTTCTCTCAATCCCTCTCCACTCACCTCTTTTTCAATTCAAAGTAGAATACAATCTTGTTATTATCCAACCATTCTCACTTGGGGGGGCTATGGATACTCTTGTTTTTACTGGTATTATTTTTGGTCTTTGAGTGGCTTTAGCTCTATTTGGTTCTATGTTCTATTTTAAATTCTTACAAGGCTTGTAACCTATTAACATGTACCATTAACCCCTTTATACTTGATTCTTATCTACCTTATTAATCTATGGAAATTAATGGCTTGGAAACATGTGGATTTCTTGAAATCTACTAAACCTATAAAATTTTCTAAAATCTACTACCAACTACTTATTTATTATGGATCTTTATACTTTCATCATCAAAACATTAATTTTTATAAAAAATTTATTTGATGAAGTGATAGGTGATTTAAATGGTCACGTCTTACTGATTGTTGGGTGGGTGCTATCTATCTCGATGATCTTTTTCTTTCAATTTGTTTATCTTGGCATGAAATTTTCCCTTCCTATGATAACTTGGGTGCAATGCTTCATATGCACATAATTTAACCTCTTTCTTTCCATAATTTCTTAGTGATGTGCTTTTTTACAAGCATACCTATCTTTCTTATTTGATTTCTTTGTGATTTTATATCTCTTGCTTTAGATTTACCTACCCCATAAAAATCCTTCCACTAGTCCTCTAGCACTTCATTCTTTCCTCTTGATTCCTTGTACATGAACCTATTATGAGCCTCCTTTCATCAATTTCTACTCATAACTTTCTAAATCTTATAAACTTCATGAGCCAAAAACCCCAGGTGTCTAGTTCTCAACTCACCCAATTGGATTTATGCATGTAACTGTTAGAAGAGTTCTCTTATGGGCCTAAAAGTGTCATGCTTATTCACTTAACACAAATGAAATAAACATAAGAAAAAATTTAGATTGCACTAATTTTATTATGGTAAAAACAAAATAACTAACTTATGACTAGAAATTTAGTATATGATGGCACGAGTTCCATCGTAGTCACTGTATAACTTCAATTTGTTGCCATTGAAATGCCTAAGGAGCATTTCAACTATTAATGTTTGAATCTTGTATGCATTAGTCTCTAATATAATATGGATGATATAAGGTCCCATACACCTAATATATAATTTTATTAGGTGCTTGAGGTACTTAGGTTCATATGGAAAGACTATTTCACCTTCGATAAAAATCTTATGCTTGATGTGTTTATCATGCCATACTTTTAGGTACACCTTTTATATTTCTCAGACCTATCTTAATTTGGAATGTGTCATATTCAAGCACTCCAAGTCTTCCATGTGTGTGCTCAAATATTCTTGGTCATCCCATAAACTAATATGCATGATTCATAATGAGGACACTAGGAATTCCATAGGTAAAACAACTTTTACACCAAACACTAGTTGAAATAGTGTAGCCTTGTTCAAGAACTTGTATGTAGTGTGATAGGCCCACAATACTTCTGACACATGATCATCCCAATATGTTCAACCAATGTCACATATATTTTTGAGGCATGTTCCTAATATCTTATTGAATGCCTTAGTGGTGTCCTTTTATTAGGGATGGTATGGCATAATTTTATGGTGCTTCATCATATATTTAGTCAGAATTATATGAATGGTTTCATTAATTAAGTGTGTTCCATGGTCACTAGTCAAACTAAGAAAGCATCCACAGTGATTGATGATTTTATGCTAGATGAATCTTTTTGTGGAGGTGGCTATATAATCTTTTGTTGGCAATAATTTATCCCACTTGGTGAATTAATCTATGGTGGCTAGAATCATGTGCTTATGTGCCTTGAAATAGGATTAATTGTCCCAACAAATTTAATGGCCCATTTTTCAAATGGCACTTGGGAAAGGATGGGGATGAGAGGCATTTCATCCCTATGGTTTGGTTTTCTCATACACTGGCATATGTCACATCCCTTAGTGCATTGTTTTGTATCTTGAAATAGGGTTAGCCACCACAAGCCTAATTATAATACCTTATGCACCATAACATCTCTAGTATAATTTCCTCCAATAATCCCCTCATGCACATATTACAATATTGAGTCCCATTCATGTTTTAGGACACATTGATGCATGACCTCATTATGGATCAACTTGTACAACTCATTTATAATGATTTGAAAAGGGGTAATGTGAACTATGAGTTACTTCTTAATTTTAGTCATCATGGTCTGGGGTGAAGATCCAAAGGTTAAAAATATGATGATCTCTATCAAGTCTTTAGGATGCATTAGACTCTATAAATTTGCATGTCAGACATATCATCTTTAATAGGTACTACCATATCACTAGAGTTGATATGGTATAGATGGTCTAGGCTCAAGTTTTGTTTTTTAGGATTCATTACAATAGAGAATTATAACTCTTAAAATAAAATAATCCATCAACAAATGTACCCATGGAGAATGGGCTTATTCACCATGTACTTAAGCACCTCATGATTAGTGAAGAATATAAAGGGGGTGGCCAATAAGTACTATTTGAACTTATACAAGGCATAGACCATGGTCAGCACCTCATGCTCAGTTGTGGTGTAGTTCTCCTCTACCTTTGTTAGCTTTTTTTTATTAAATAATAAATGGGATGATCCATTTTGACTTCACTAAGTTGCACCAAAATGGCACCAATCATAGTACTAGATGAATCAACATGGATGTGGAAGGGAATAACCTAGTTGGTAAATTGCAATATTGATTCACTTGCTAATTTGAGCTTTAGGGTCTCAAATTCATCTTCATATGATGCACCCTAATATAATGGGCCATCCTTTTACAAGAGCTCTTCTAAAAACACTATAATCTTGGCATAGTTCCTTATGAACTTATTATAGTACTTTTAATATCCAAGAACGGTGTAAATGTCTTTCTACGTTGATGGGGTTTGGAGATAAAGGATGATTACAACCTTTTTTTGATCAATGAGTAGACCATCCTTGAAAATGATACACCCAAAAAAAGTGCTAAATGGCATTATGAAAACACACTTATTGAGGTTAAAATAAAATTTTAACTATCTACACCTTTCAAACATAAGGTAGAAGTTGTAATAGTGATCCTTCACCAACCCATACACATTCTAGTCATCTAAGTATACTTGGTGGAACTTATGAATAAAGTCTTTGAAAGTGGTGATCACCACTTTGGAGAATAGGACTGGCACATTATTCATTCCAAAGGGCATCAAATTATATGCAAAACATCCCCATTTAGTCATAAATGTGGTTTTAGGCTTCTCCTCCATTTGAATTCTTGCATAGGGTAGATGATACCTGCGACTAGCATACCATTGATCTTCATCTTGACTTTGGCATGAAGATTTGGGTTCATCCTATAAGGTCACTTCTTGATGGGTCTTACATAATCAATTATCTTGATGCCTATATTCATGAGGGATGGTTATGTGCTTTCATATCTCTATAATTCTGAAGGGATAAGTCTTAGAATTCCTTCAAGAGGCCTATAATACATGCCAGCTCTATGTTATACCAATATGTACCCAAAGTGGTGATCTTTGGTTCCCATTCTAAATTAATATCTACCTTTATACTTTTTAATGGAATGTATTAGGGTTCATTCTCCTCTTGGTGTGAGTCCTCAACATGTATAATGACCTCAATTATTTCTATCCAAATATGGGTAGGGGCTTCTTCTTCTGGGGAGCTATCCTCAACTTAGCACACTAACTTTCTTTTACCTATCAAATTCTTCCAATTTTGCACCTTTCATGTTTCATCATCTTCATCACCAGAGTCACTATTAAGAGTTTGCTCTTCAACTAAGTTTGGGATAACTAACCCATTTTCATCAAACATGTCTTTTAGACACTCCTCTAATATCGTGGTGTCCTTAAACACTAACCTTTAAAATACATGTAATGGCTTAATTAATTCAAGGTTTTGCGAAGAAAAGGAGAAGGTGTGAAAAACATTATCCTTAAGTGTATCCTATTTTCCTATCTCATTTTACATCTCATTAATAAATTACTATGCCCATGCCCAAGATTTTAAGGTCCTATATAAGGTGTGCACCCATAGATTCATTGATGCATTTTCATTATAGATAGTTCACTTTTATTTATAAAGGTACACATGCACTATAGGTTAAGAATCATCAGAGTAGACTGAGATGTCCAAGTCATCATTAATATTTATAAACCTAGTGAAAATGGTTGTCACCACATATTTACAAGTTGGTAAGCTAGGATTTTGTAGTTCCCACTAATAAGCAGTAGTACTCTTCAACATATAAACTAGTGCACCCATTGTATCCACTTATTTTGGGATACATGATTTGAGGTCATAGACATAGTATTCCATGGGATTACCCCCCTCACATCATCAAAGTGCTATAATTTTTCCCTTGCTAAGGTGAAACATTCTCTTTCCCTTATTTTTTGTACAAGGGACCCACCTTTTAGAAGCATGATCAATCTGGACCCATCCTATCTTTACTCATTTTGGCACCTTCAACTAGTGGTCTCATATGTTTCTTTAACCCATTATTCATAGGCAACATTGGTGGTGTCTAAGGCTAATTTTCCATATTCCCAAGAGATGACTCCTTGATCATTTGGGTCTAGAGTTTAGGTGCCTTGCATCATGATGTTATAGATGTGGTTGATCTCATCTTCTATGTCCACTCTCTCGACATAGGGGGGTCTTTGGTCATTTGAGATGGGTATAACTACCCTATATTTTCCATTATAAAAGGTCATATAGAACCTTTTTAAGTACATATATTCATTTTTTTCATAAAACCATGGCATTCCTATAAGTGTTGGATAGTTGTCCTACTTAGCTAACTCAATCACTTTAAATTCAATGCAAATTTTTTTGCCCATGATATCTACAATTGTGATTTTCATAATTATGATAGGCTATGCTTGGGTCTTATTAGCCATGAAGAGTGCATGAGGGGAGGGTCTCAATTTTATACTACCCAATTTTTCCTAGGCATTTTTAGTCAAGATGTTAACCCTAACACCTATGTTTATAAAGAATTCATAGACAAACCATCCATTTATAGTTACATTTACAATGAGTTTTGGGTTGTACTCTACATTTTGTATATGTTGAACTTCTCATGCCCTCTCCACAGGTGGAGTAATGAACTAAACTTGATTTTAAATTTCATGTTTTAGGAGTAAGATATTTAATAGGGGAAGCATTCTCTCTATTTGTAAGGGGTGTAAGATCATAGTTAATTTTTGTATCTTAGTTTCCTAGCTCTATTACTTCTTAAAAGAGGTGATAGCTTGTGTTTCTAGCTCTTATTCTAATCTTATATCCCATTATATGTTTTAGATGATAATCATAGCCTTCTTTAATACATATTTTTGGCATGCTAGGTCTGGGTAAGGTACAAATTTTGGTTCAAGCCAAATTATGCACTCATGTGACCTTTATTCTCATATTTTAGGCATAACTCAGGTATTGGTGTAACTAGTAACTAAGTGATGAATCCAATATGAGTAGTCATTTGTACTTTTATTATCTTTTTATGGATTAGTTGCACCTTTGGGTTCCATTTTTCCATTTTTGGCTCATGCTTGATCATTCTTGTGCCCTTGTCTTCACTAGGCCTACCTTTGGTCAATGTGTTATACATGTAAGGACATTTTTGACCTTATGGGACCCTTGAAAATACCCACATGTGGGATATGTAGGTAATTCATGATGATAATTCTTTATTAATCCAAATTTATAACATGAGCACAATGGGAACCTTCTACCTCACATCCCCCACCTCACCCTCTAGTACCTCATTACATTTCAAAGCATACATTTTATTGTCCATGCCCTCATTACCTTGGTTTGCTTTCCCTTTGATTGTTTTGGTTGCCTATCATGTGCCTCTTTTCTATGTTCTCATGTATTTCATCAATCACCTAACAATTAATAGTGGTATGGTTGTAGGCATCTCATAACTAATAATAGATGGTTGTGTTGATTTGGTTGGTGTATTATAAAAAAGGGCAGTTGCAAACATCATGCACTTCTTGATAGACTTAATAGCATAGAAGTAAAGTGTGCAGATTCCTTTATGGGTAATTAGTCCTATTATAGCCTCCCTACTTCACATTCATTTCACCATAGCCCACTTTGAGCATCATGAGATAAGCTTAGGATAAGATTTTAGGGATAGGAGGCCATATATGAAATATGCACCTCCATAAATGGGTTGATCTTGGTATCTGTACTTCTAGCTACTTCTAATTTGAGCACATATTTAAGAAATTCTTGAGTGTCTATAAATGTCTTCATGGAAAGTGCTCTTTGGAATGGCACGAGAAGCCCTCTAATGAACCACTATTATCATATGGGAGCTTCAATAGAAGATTTTTGAACCTTGCATCATATAGGTGCAAACTCTTTGAGAGTACTTGGGTAATCCATTTTAGCATGATGATGCCTTATTTTTCAAACTCTAGAATGTCAAATCCCTTTAACAATGTATCATTAAAGTACCATAATCAACCATGGCCTAGTTAGGATCAAAATTTGTATACCAGGTATGGATGTGATCAAGTAGAATGGTCACAAATTGGGTAGTCTTACATTCTAATTAGGTTATGCCATATATGCACCACTATAGTTCACACTTCAACACATATTTTATGACATTCTCTACACTAAGATAATCTAACAAGTGCATGGCCATTTTGTAGTAGATTTATTATGAGAGGGGTAGTTGGTATTTTAGGTACTTGTCCCCCCAACATCTATCTTGGTAGAAGTCCTACAATGCCTCTAACCATTGGGTTAGGCACTAGTCCCATCATTACTATAAGAGTAGTTAATTTCAATGGTACTATACTACTTGTGGTTTTAAACCACTTCATGTAGGC
Source organism: Torreya grandis (assembly GCA_037957365.1). NCBI lineage: Eukaryota > Viridiplantae > Streptophyta > Pinopsida > Cupressales > Taxaceae > Torreya > Torreya grandis. Next base: position 3,777,239 of record JARHVA010000891.1, on the reverse strand, counting down.
TACTACCAACTTTTCGTTACTAACATCATCTAAGTTGGTATGCTTGTACTCAAGTTATATTATGGTGAGGTAGCACCTAATGGTCTAGATGTAGTTGAGTTCACCTCCTTGTATGGAATACTTTGTTCAACCACAAAGTTGCATTCTAAGTTTGTAAAATGTCAAAGATATATGTCATCAACAGAGTCAATTATTACTTATGTAATTTATTCAAGTGGGGGATCTAGTGTGTGAGCATGTGCATTAGGTTCAAAGGGGGTAGTTGCATCAAGCATATCTATAGTCACCAAATCCTATAGGAACCCAATGAATTCCACACCTATCAAGTGTTGAGCTCAATCCATTACTTCACTATATTTCTCATCCTTGTGTTGTCATATTTCAAGATATCCTTCCCCATGGCCTTCCCACTCATTATAGCTTCTATCAACACTTCTAAGTTATAAATCTTCCATTATTTGGAATTGTATCTTATTATAAATCTATCTTCTAAGCTCCCAAGAGTCAATTTGCTTGTCCCCTCCCATTATGCCTCACCTACAAATCCCATTTTCCCCTTCACGTTAGTCATATGTGAAATTACTTTAGCCTTCCATCCTCAAAGTTTCAAAACCATAATCCACCATTAGATTTTTGAGATATACACCAAATTACGTCATAAACATATCTTTAAGGTTGAATAAAAATTGGTACTTTGATTGCTCAGGGCATGAGTATGTTGAGAAGACAAACTCAAGTATGTAACTATTCAATACTCCTCACCACCATTTATCCACTGATCTAGTCTAAGTAGCATCTAGGGTCTCAAGCCTCTCTAGGTTCTCCTTGGTCCACTCATGGTGTTATCCATAGCTTCTTCTTCTATGGGTTGAATATGCAGCCAACCATTGATACACATGCTCAGGTAGCTCATAGAAAAAGACCTTGTACAAAGCATCATATAGGTTGTTATGAACCCATTTTCATGGATTTTATCCTTTGTAAGTTAGATTTTTTAGTGAAAATCTATCTTCTACCTATTTCAATTAGTGTTAGATGTTTTTGAGGTAGATTTGATACATAATTATGCCACACCATTATAATAACAAAATTCAACATGGGTCAAGATAATAAAACCAAAATGTTATAGAATAGGGTGCACAAAGCTATCTTAGTTGGTTCTAGGTTATTAAAACTAGGTGCAAGCATGGGACATTCCCTTTATGTTCAACGTTTTAAAACTTAGCTATGAAAAGATAAATACACATAAGGTATAGGCCTTATGATCTCACCCAAAGTAAAACAAAGAAGGAATTGGGGCTCACATTGGGATAGTTATGCCATGGCACAAGATATAAATTATGGGACTTGAACAATTCATATAAATCTTCAAGTATATTCATAGGTGAAAGACATTTATTGACTAATCCTATAGTCATATGGGTGATTGAAGGGTCAAAAGGATATGTTCACTCACTTTATTCATGCTAGACTTGTGCTCCTAACAAGGATGGAATCACTTGGCACAAGATCTATACTTATTTTCTCTACATATTTATGATGACATCACCATCTATTATAGGGAATCCATTAATGATGTGAACCAAAAGCATTGTATTAACACTAATTATCATAATTATATTTAAAATATAACATTACATCCATTACATAGTTTATTATAAATATAAAATATACATATCTTAGATTCATCATGTTTTATTGCAGTGATCTTCACCATTAATCATAATTCAAATAGAGTATAAAGTTCATAACATTTATAATAAGTAAATGCCTAAATCAAACTACTTACTGATATAGAGGCTCATAGGTGAGCTTGGGTGATTACAAATGGAACCTTCATGGCATCCATATTACCCCTAAGTCTAATAGCTATCAAAGTAGTGTATATAGAGTAATTAAAATTTTCCAAAATTTTGTTGCACTATATTCCTTATCTTTGCATCAACTGGTTTGAGTTCCTTAAATATCTCTTCAAGAGTATTTCCACCTAGGGTGGAATGTGAATTACAAGTGCTGATTAGGAGATTTGGTGATCATTCCCACTAGATCCATTAATTCCTAAATTTTATGTTGCAATTATCATGTTTCCTAAATCATCAAAGATGCCCTAAGGATCTAAGAACTAGTTAACTACCTTCTAACTGGTGTAAGGTATGCATTACAACCTCCAACTAGCACCAAAATGCTAAAATGTCAATTATTATGAAAAATAACTCCTTGTACCCAAGTGGATATCATGTTGGTGTGAATATAAAACTTAAAAAATTAAGGGGCCCAATATTGGGTATCTTCGTTACCCCTATGAGAGGCCATATTTCTTGGGTTTGTAAGGTATGGAATGGATGGATATAGGTTTTTGGATTTGATAGTGAAATATAAGACTTGATTAGATGATGAGATCATGAGAGGAAGTTATTTTATATTATTAGAAGATGGGAATATCAGTCAAACACATCATTAGAGATGTCAGACATTCTATATTTGATTGGTACCATATGACAAAAGACTTAAAGATATATAAGACACTTTTGCTTTATAGTTTATCTTTGATCTAATTATTAGGAGGATTATTAGCCATAGTAATAGTGATTTTGAAATTATTTTGATTGGATTTTACTACCCCCTGGTGCCTAGTTTTGGGCTTTAGCAGAGGAGATTAAATTTTGACTTGATAGATAATGAGTTTTTTGACATTGATAGTCCCCTAGTACTTGATTTTGGGCTTCACCAAGGGACACTAATTTTGGATTAGTTTGATGATTTTAATTTTCTTGATTTTGAATTATTAGATCAAAGGTAAGGTGATCATTATTATTAAATTTTTTATTATGGTCTTAGACCTTTATGTTTGTGACACATATTATGTTTCTCAATGAAGGATCTAATGATGGATGTTCCTATTCATCCCTATGGAGGGAGGTGATTAAATGATCATTAATGGGAAGGAAAATATATATGATAGGTTAAGGTAGTGAATATGGTATGATGAGGTTAATGAGGGTATCAAGTTCCTCAGAAGGGTTCTTAAGAGATGCAATTTTGACATCAAATATCTTCTCAATATCATAAAAGGATCACTAAGACTAGTTGTAAGACATGTATCTAAAGTAGGATCATATGCACTCTACAAATATTTGACTAATAAAGATTATAATAACTTGTTATGACTTCATTATCCTAATTAATATTGAATCATATGCCTAGTGATTAGTTCGTAAATGGATTATAGGTATCCTAAAAAATATAAGCATAGTCATCATATATTATAATATCTATGAGGGATGATGTTTATGATGAGAAATCTAATTCATATATTGATGTTGATCATGATCTTAATGTAGACACCACTTGTATTGACTACAATGTTGAATCTGATGTACATGAATTGATGTTGATAGTATAATATGTATTATTCATAAATAACATCTCAACATGGGGTCTTTTATATGATGGGTGATAGGAAGATGATGGAGGAACAATGGATTCAATAATGATAGGCCCATGGAAGGACTCATGAAGACTAGGTACATGGGGAATAAAATCATCTTCAATAGAGAATTTTTTAAAGATGGGGAGACCATGGAAGATGGGTGTGGTGTCTTGACCTTGGATTAGAGATGAAAATACTAGATCATGATTGGGAACTAAATCCTGGCATACCTCTTCTTGTTTACCCATAGATGTATAATGATTTGATTCATTCTCAATTTTTATGTCACCATGTTCGATGAGGTCTTGGATAAATTTTTGTAAATTACAACATTGATTAATGGTATACCTCTAGGTTTGATGGTTTACATAGTACTGGTTATCTTTATACTAAGAAGGATTAGGTTTAACAGGATTAAGATGTTGTATGGGTAGGTAAACTATCATATAAGTGGTGACATATGGGGGAATGAGGACTTATATGTATATAAGAATATGAGTATAGGGGATATCTTCAATTCATGCTTTAGATGTGAAAGCATCAGTTTTTGAATCAAATGGTTATTGATGTGATTAGGTTGGTGCACTAGTAATAGATGAGGTGGCTAGGATTGGATTCCCTTTACTAGAGTAGGAAGGGGTAGACAACTGGCTATAACTTGTGTATAGAGGATTTGAATGGGACTCATATGGATGGGTGAAAATTGAAGGTAATGTTATATGGATGGGGTTAAAGTATGTAGGACATGGAGTACTCAACTCAATGAAGAGAGAAATAAGTACATCCCTATTGGCCATGAGGCATTATTTAATCAAGGTATTGACAAATTTTTTTTTGGAATCCATAGATGAGAAAGAATTGCATTCATATTAGTCATGAGGTAAATATATATATATATATATATATATATATATATATATATATACATGGTATGTATAGCGGTTGATTGAGGCTCATGAGAGGGTGGTTCTTATTTTAAATAATATGGGTCTTCAATTTCAGACTATTTTTGAATGAGAAATTTTTGATGAGAAGTGAAGGTACGAACTAACTCTATAAGATGAATCTTGAAATGTTTGGAGTTGAGATCCTCTAAGAAGTTATAATGAGTTTTATAAGAATAACTAGCATAAGGTTTACAAGGTGAGGTAGATTTTGGTGGAATAAAAGTGGTGGATGGTTCAAAAGAAGGAGATGGTTCCTTATGAGTTATTAAAGCTAAGTGAGTGGTTGTAGCATCTATGAGGAGTTACTCTTCCAAAGATGGTTTCCTAAGTTTAGAGACAAGATCTTTGTGAGACTTTTTTTGGTGATAATTGACGTTAGCTACATTAATATATTGAAATTTTTTATAATATTGGTCATAATAGGTATCAATGGCACAAACATCCTTGTTATATTATTGAGTGTCAGATGTGGAAAAATATTTTTGGTTATGAGAAGAAGAAGCTTTGGGAGCTTATCATTATTGAGAAGCAGTGTTTTACTCTTGATGACGTAGTTCAATCATGGATTTTGATTGAAAGAATCACAAAGAATATATGAGATAATAAATTTGTTAATCCCTCTACAAGTTTCATGAGAGTGACCAATGTCATCATGAAAACAATAAAATTTATTAGGGTCATACCATTTTGGAGGATTATTATGATAAGTAAATGGTTTAGAGGGCACAAAACAATGTTTCATTTGTTGTATAGTCAATGGTGTGTGAGAAGATGGGGGATTGTCACCTTTGGTAATTCCTAGCTTAGTTTGAGGAGTATTTCCAATTATTTCATTGGTACAAGTTTAAAATATCCTTTGAGGAATTTGGTATTGGGCTCAAAATTTTTCATTAAAAAGTATTGATTTTTGGCTTGGTCTAGAAATTTGTTAAGTGTTTAAGGGGAAAAATTTCAAACCTTATATTGAAGATAAGGAGTTAAGGTAGTTATATATAATTAAAACAAATTATCATTAGTCATGTTATATTTAGCCTTATGGGCTAAGTATTTCCATTGCTTGATAAAATCACGAGTTTATTCAGTGGGAGATTACTTAGTAGTGATGAAATGGATAAGGTACTTTTTGGGAAGATCATTATGTTGAAATTATTTAATTAAATGATTGGATAAATCTTATAGTTTCCATATGGAATGTTAGGGAAGTTTCTTGTACCATTTTAGTACATTGCCAGTGAAGGTTTTAACCAAAAGTTTAATAGGGGTGACATTAGTTTGGATCCATTCTTTGTAGATATTATTGAATGACTTGAGAAAATATGTAGGATATTTAGTCCCATCATTCTTGATAGTTGGAGTTATGTTACCAATATCAATGGGAATAATAAAATGGAATAAAGGTTCATTTTGCATGTGTTTAAGAATCTTATTGGTCATGATAAGTTACAAAATGACATTTCCCACAACATTTATAAGAGGTGAAAGAATAAAGTTATGGTTATTTTGAGGGATAAGAATGGGAGGTTGAGTAGCCATATTGATCAAATGATGTTGTAGTTGTATCAATTGGGAGGTGTTTGATGTTTGTGTTAAGTTGATTTTTTGCATTATATGTGCAGTAATTTGGATTGTATAAATTGGTGAATTGGTGTTTTTAGGAGGACTCCTCAAATTGGTATAAGGGGGAGGGTTGTTAGGAGGTGGATTACTAGTGGGGTTGTTAGATAGACTGGTGTCAATCAGTCACACATTGTGATTAAATGCTTAAAGATGGGAATGGTCTTGATATGCAAAAAAGGGATATGATCCACCTACCTCATTATGATGCATTATTTGAACCATGTTACAATCCAAAGATGATGGAGGGGAATAATTACACCAAGAGTGAGGATCTCTTGGGAAGTGAAGAAAGGAAGAAAACAAAACCCCATATAATTTCTAAATGGATTCAAGTTGTCTAAAAATATTATGATAGGGGATTTCATGATTCTTGATGAGAGAAACAAAATTTAGGAAATAAGAAAGAGAATCAAGGATAGAGTTGTCTAGATAGAGAACTAAGTCAGCTAAATAAAAGAATAGGTTTAGCCAATAAGGGACAAGGTCAGCCAATAGGTACTAAATCAACTAGATCAATAGAGTATTTCTAAAACATAGGCTAAGATGAGTACAGAGTCATATAGTTATATTGATTATAGATAGATAAAGAATAGAGTATAGAGAAAAAGACACAATTGTTTAGTTTGACTATGTACTATTGGTAGGAAGGTGAGATAGTCTATAAAAGATTGTATCAAATAAAATGACAATATCCTGAAATAGGGGAAAACATTTTCAAGATAATTGGAAGAAATAATGAAATCAAACACACACAAAAATGGATCGATGTGATTGATCTAATTGGGGCACATAACATAAATCCTTGCACCAATGTTGGTCAATGCAATATTTTACTATACAACATATAATGATCAAAGATTGAGCAATCAACTAAAAAGTAAATTCTAACTAAGTGGTCACCCTAAGTGTTATTATCTTATTATATAGTATTTATTTTTATGTGATAGGAGAGTTGGCTAAAACATGGAACTAGAAAGTAGTCTAAAGTTGGTTTCAAGATGTTTAAGCTGAGAGGGATCTATATTAGAAATGATACTAGATTGGTATTGGGGCCTACCCCTTCAATTTACAATATCATAGAGATAAGGGTGTTAGGTACTTTTTATAATATATACCATTAACCACATATTTATACTTGGCCAAAAAATCAAGTTAGCTTCCCCTTTGGTGATGAAATATAAGTAGGTAGGCCTTGGGAAGATAAATATTTAAATGTGTTTTAAATGTTAAGTGATTTGGTAGTGTATACAAAAGAGTAAAATAGTGTAACTAAAATGGTAATTTGAAAAACCACTTTTTTATACTATCTCAGTTAATAAAATGGTAAGTTAGAAAACCACCTATTTAGACTATGTGAGTTACTCTAAGCATGCAAATAGTTGAAAATGAAATGTGAATTAATTACTAATAAATAGTTGTTAATTCTTTGATTATGAATAGTATAAAGTCAATTTAGGTGACACTGTATATAAATAGTATAGAACATAGTCAAATGGGTCATGTTTTTCTATAAAAGCAAGGTATTTAAGAATAAAGTTGAATAATTCAATTGTCTCTTAGATAGAATAAAAACTAGAAAATTAAGTTGACTAGGTAAACCTAGTTAGCTATAGGGTTATAGTTTTGAAGACTACCAACTTGTGAAAAATAGAATTGGAAAAAATATTGAAATGATAGAGAGGGAAAAGAAAGGAAACCTTAGTGGGCTTGAAGATGATTTATACTAAAAATGTTATGTTATAATTCTTTGGTTTCTACTTTAAAATTCTACAAACTACATCGATTGGTTTGATAGAGTTATTCAAAATCCTGTGTGTTGAAGAAGAATAAGGATCAACCTGTTTGATAGTTCTCATTGACCTATATGCTAGAAGAAAGAATTATCATACATATTTGACCTATTTGATAGTGTATGATAATATGGAATTGAATAAGAGTACTATATCAAACTCTTTAATCCAATAACTTATAGTTGATGAAGAACTACACAGATAGAATAAAGTCATTTTGAAGTGATTATGTCTTTACATGTGCATAAAAAGTTATAACTATATCGACTGGTTTGATATAATATTGAAAATATGGAAAATATAATAAAATTATAAAAATTATGGTGTGAAATAAAACATACAAGGGTTAGATTTATGTCAAGTTTAACAAAATGTATGAAAAGGGAAATACAACTAATCTATAAATCAATCCTAGATTAGAGAAGATAAATCGTACTTACACTTCTTATTATTGATACATTAGATATTTGGGGTCATGACCAATATGGATATACTAGACATAGATAATGGATATATTACCACAATAAATTCACTAGTGAGGGTTGTAAAGCTTTTAGTGAATCAAAACTATGAAATAACCCTAAATAAGTCCTATGTTTTCATAGTCACTAAACTAATAAAAAGTCAAGTCGAGTCTAATTTAGTGCTCACCAAATCTTGTGGTATAAAGTGAGGGTAATAAAAATTAAAAATAAGCATGCATAAAATACATATACTCACATAAATCTATATGAAATCCTAATACATGGGAGAGAAGTACAAATACAAATTTATCTACTCTTACAAAGGAGGAACAAGGTTAGGAATACTTACCTTTGAAGATAAACCCACCAAACCTCAATCTCTCCCTTAGACAAGGTGCTTTGAAAGATGTTTTTTGGTATATAAGGATGACAAGTATAAATAATATCTTTGATACACAACCTATCTATGTATCCAAAATACTTATCTACAATAAAATATTTGTATCTTCAAAGAAAGTATGAAACCCTAAGTTATGCTCCTCAAGTAGAATTGTGGATAAGTAGATGCACAATATATATCTCTTCTTATTATCTTCTCTTATAAATTATGAAATATATGTGTTTATATAGATGGATATAACCCTATTCCTTTTCAAAATTTCAACCAACAAGGTCAACCCAATCAACATTGTATCATTATTGACAAAAATAAATTAGGTCTTGGTCTATTTTAGCTAGGGGCTAACCTAGACCTTAAATAATTTTTATCAATTAGAGTACAAGGTATATGGGGATAATAGTGTAAAATAAACCATAAAAATTTATTTTAGGCTATGGAAGGGCTAATGAAGGTGGAAAATGACTAGAGAAGGGTGTAAAATAGGAGGCAAAACTTAGGGGAATGTTTTTAGGAGATGTTTGTGTAGATAACAAGTGGTAGTATATGGACAACAATCCTAAGAAGCACCAATGGTCAGCCCACCCCTTTCCTAGTGAACCCATTAAGGTATCCACTTAGAGATATTGAGGCTTGATAGGTTCTTACAAGATATAAAGCATCAGTAATTGATAAAGCTTTAAAATATTGTGTGTGTATAGAGGTTGTCAAGATCACCATTTGGAGGAGTTTTTCAAATTTTAAATTCTTCACATTTATTTTTAAAGGATATTTTTATCTATATAGGGTTTGGGACCAAGTCATGGTGTGAGTGATAATCAACAAGTGCACAATCAATTAAAATAAAACTAAAAACTTTAAAGCTACATCACACTTCATATTTTCTATTATATCCACTTTATGATCTTTAAAACAAGAAAACAAGCCTTTATAAATTCAAATGATCTATTTAATATCATTGGATTTTATCATTCTAACCATACAAGGAATTATCATTCTAACCATACAAGGAAGACATAACAATTCATGTAAGCAATTGAACAATATTTCCAACATTTTTGGTCATAAAAATGCCATTGGTTTTATTCATAAAAAAGCTTCCCATTAACTATTATTTATTTAATAAGGGGAATCCTCTAGTCAAAATAATTGGTTCATCTCAAAAATAGATGCAATGAGGCTAAATCAAGTAGTGATTTTTTATTTAAAAGAAAAAACATAGGGGATTTAAACCTACACTAATGATCCACATCACATGACCCAAGACCAAGTGTGTGGGGGACAATTGAGTTTTATTGTGTCAAATGAATGTGTGGAGATTTATTTAGGAAAATAAATCAAACACACATTTAATTAAGTATAAGTCTTGTAGGAAATGTAACTTCTAGTCAATAATGAAAGAATATGGGAAAAATTACATTGTCTACAATGTGTGTGTATACATGGTAGAATCATAGATTAAGTTATCTATGTTGCAAATATATAATGGAATAAACCTAAATAAATATATTATATATCATTGGCTAGATGTGTATATTTCATATTTAACATGTATAATACAAGAGTAGTATTAATTACTACATAGCTACCAAGTAGGGTGTTTAAATCTTCTTATTATATGTGGTAGTTAGAAATGGTTTGAATAGTTAATGATCAGTCTATATTTAATGACTAACAATCTTAATATCTTTTATATGTGGATAGTGACTAATTAGGCCACTAGTTGTGCCATGTAATCAGGAAAGGCTGACAGATGGTTGTGTTGAAGTGGTGCCCAAAGAAGTAAGTGAGTTTGTGAGTAGATGTTGGTGAATTGCATGGAAAAGTGAGGTAAAAAGTGTGCAATGCAATGAGCATGTTAAAATATGAGGTGATAATTACATGAAACTATATGAGGAGGAACAATAATTTTTTGTAAGTTTACGAGTTGAGTTAATGAAAAAGAGTGGGTAAGTCTAGGTGATAAGTGCAAACACTGCATAAAATAACAAATGAGGAATGTGTTCGGCTATGTAGAACCTATGCATAGATCATTCACCCTTTTTAAATATAAATTGTCTCTATTACATCATTGTGTAGCTAAGAAAACCATACTCAAATTAGATAAGAATATCAGCACTTATATTGATTATTATACTGTATGACCCTAACTACTTAGAAAAGTTGATGTATGTTATGGTAGGTGTGTGTCTATCACTTTAATGATCTAGTCCTTATTTTCAAGATGTAAGCGATCAAGATCTAAATTAGAAGGATATTATGTCAATGCTAGCTCAAGAAGTGGCACATTATAAGGATTGATAAGTTACACATTGAAGATTGGGTGCATTCCCAAGTATAAAGGTAGATCAATAATAAAGGCATTATCACTAGCTTCACATAGAATGGTGTAGCTACCATAGTGTAGATGCTTGATATTCTGGTGTGGACTTTGAGGCATTCCTTCAAATTTTATCACCAAATCATAATGCATGAAGTGTGTGATGTGCATTATGGTGAGCCTTATACTTTGTGAGTGATAGAGGATCTATTAAACTTGTTAATTAATAGATTGTATGTGTCATGAAAACTTTTCATATTTGTCTGCTTCCCATTCTTGTGTGCATGACTCAGTGCTAGTTGGTGTGTAGTAGGATATGTGTAGAGGTGCCAAATTTTGAAACCTAATACATGTCTAGAATGGATTATGACCCTTATTGCTGTGAAGGGCTCTATTGCAGGCATGTTAAATGTACAATAGATTATCATCTCAATTATGAATATGTGCATGATTTTACATTCAAAAAAGATGAACAGGTGTGAAATTGACCACTTTAGTTTTCCCATATGTCTATGGATGAAACACTATCAACTGATCTAGATACATACCCATCAAGTCCCATAATGCTTGCCAATATTTAATAACAAAGCATGGATCTTGATTGGAGATGATGGACGTTGGAAGTCCAAAATGAACCCAAACATGATTAAAGAAAGCTTGTGTAGTGCCAAATATGTCAATGTCTTTCTTTCAAGCAAACATAATATCCATCTTGAAAAATTTATCCATTACAATAAACATAACATCATGCTAACATCTCCTCATAGGTAACCCTAACATGAAATCCATGGTAATCAATTTCCATGGTCTAGATGAAATTGGTAGAGGTGTATAAAGTCCTATATTCCTATTCATGGGCCCGGTGATGCATAAAAGGAATGAAATACTTGATGTGGTATTCCACATCCATGTGCATGTGTGGTTAGTATAAGTATGACTAAAATATAGTTAGGGTCTTTGTCACACTAAATTGTCTTGAGGTCTCATTGTACTTCACATCCCAAATGAGTCCTTGGTGAGGTTTACCATTCAAAACACAAATATGTATGAGCTTGTAGAGAAGTTGGTTAGACAAGAATAACTATTGATCTTGTTTACCTTATGTTAGGTAGGTGTAAGTCATTGTGAAGTCTTAGTCATCTAAGTAGAGAAATACCCACTCTACAAAGTTGTGGCCATGAATATACAACACCATGATAAGTACATGAACTAGTGGTTAGTTAAGGAAATATGTTGCCTTATTGTCCATCACCTTTTTTTCTTGATCATGAGATGGAAATGTTATAGGTAAGTCATACATTTCATGTGTTGCACATTCTCTAGCTTGTTATGCATATACAATAACTAAATTATTTTGTGATCTAAATGAACAACTATCTCCTTGCCTAAAATTTAATAGAAATATTGCTTAATTTATTGAACAATAACATATAATTATTTCTGATAAGTTTATTATCATCACACCATGTCATTGAACATCTCTGAGTCTTATGTGATCAGATGTCCATGATATGTGATCATTGTACCAAGTGCATATTCTAATACATCAATGTGATTTCTTAAGTAACGTACCATGATAATCATAAAAATAATAAAAACTACATAGAGGCATTTCTTGAGTGCATCAAAAGTGCACTATTGTGAAAAATGATAGGGATTCTGAGAGATTTAATAGATAATTAACTCATATAGTGAATCCAAACACATAGAGAAATACTTTAATCACACAATATTATTTATCATACTATCTGAATCACATTAATCTAAATAATACATTCCAAGACAAGTTACATATTTATAAGAATCATATTCCTATATTCTCTCCACTAATTTCTCTAACATTTAACCTATAACTAAGTAAACCTATTATGATATATTTTTATAACAAATAACATTATATCAAAACAATATAATATTCTAGCTTATCATATTAGCCATATAGTTACTAACAAACTATTACTATTTACTTTTCGATAAATATCAACTTTTTAATGTTTAGCATTTGATAAATACCAAAACTAACACAATTTAAAATATATATTTCCTAACATTCCCTCCATAGTTTTTACATGGTGAAAAAATAATTCACACTCTTATCTGTAGTATTCTCACCCATTGTAGCATGCCCTATTTGGCTCATGACCTTGATATAAAGAGAGCCTCACTCCTCCCATGGTTTAACAGGTTTACCACAAATCTTGACATGAATAAAACCCATAAACTATTTACCTCGTGTGATTTTTTGGATGTCTATGATAAACCCTTTCAAGATCCATGAACTCACTTACATTGCTACTTTCTATCCTTTCACAATGTTTTCACATTAGGGAATAATGTTTTAGAATTACACACAAATTACATTACATAAACAGTCATTATTTCTCTATTCTTATTTTGAAAATCACACAGTGAAAACTCTAATGAAAAACAAACCACATAAAATGTCACCACATCATTAGTGATTGATGAGAGGTCACTAAAAAACCTCCATCCTCCATATATCTTCCAACCTCCAGTGTCACTGCTTACTTAGGTGATATCTTGATGAAACTTAGGTACATGATTTTTCTAAGGGAAATTCCCCCACAATCTAGATGTTATGTACAAGTGATAATATGTCTGTAATGAAAATTATTTTTATTTTTACAACTTTTGACTCTATATGACATAGGAATTAATGTAAAAAAATAATCTTGACTCATTTTTGACACTTTTGAAACTTTTGATGTATTTTTTACAATGGACAAATAATTAAAAAATACAAAAACTACACTATGTTTTTGAAACTTTGACAATATGATGCAAAAAATAAACCACAAAAATAACTTAATAACCTAATATAAATTTAAATAGACTTTTTCATCCTACAAGATAATTGAATTCTAAAACTAGAAAACTTAACATCAGTTTTAATTTTGACATATAAAGATACAAATTATAATTCTGACTATAAACACAAATACTTTTATATTTTTTACCTTATTAATTTAAAAAAAATAGTCTAAAAATAATCTTATTTGTAAATGAAGACTTATGAAATACATAAAACTAAATTGATATTGACACTTGTTATGAAAATAAGACTCGCTATCAAATTAATTTAACTATGTTGACTCCCTAAAAAGTTTGAATACCTATAAACAACTTTGACTATTACCAAAAACATAAAACTTATGGAAAAGAGTCCTATTTCATTCATTGAAGTTGGATAAGAACATATTTCATGATAGGAGAAGGTAATGATAGATGTACACATGGATAAAATATAACATATGGTTCTAACAGTTGTTTGATAGCTAAATGAATTGGCTCTTTCAATTCTTAGAATTTGGATTTCTTTGCAGTTGAAAATGCATAAAGAGATTGAAGCTCATAGATAGGTGTGTGGAGGGAGGTCAATGGCAATATATTGATACAAGCATTTGAGAATATTATTTACAAAAGGTTGATTAGTGTGGATCAAAGACAGAAGATGGATCCACATGACTCCATAGTTTCTTTATTAGTTTCCATAGAAATTATACATTCATGTTCAACATTTTGTCAAGTAGGGTGGCTCTCTCTCACTGAATAATTTTCCAACAAATTGAGACTTGAATATTTAAAATAAAAAATGAGATGTTGCTTGTGGATAGGGTATTCTATTGTCAAGTAATTTGAAAGCAAGAAGGATAAATCTCCAACATAAATCAATGGAAAACCACATAGAAGAAATCACAAATAATTTAATTCTAATAAGTATTGCATGAATGTGTTATTGTTGTTCCATTTACCTTTAAAATTATGATATGATGAACTAGTGCACAACAAGTATGATAATGAGATCCTCTCAATTTTTACATATATTCAAAGCATTAGATGTAGATAAGAAATTTTGAATGGAAAGTCTACACAAGACTAATACTCTTCTCATGCACCTTTTTTCCTCCTACTATGTTATCACCACTGGGACTCTTCTTTAAACCATGTAGAGGGGTGACCTAGATTAATCAATGAATCTTCCCCCTTTAAAAATTAAACCCCCATAATTCAAATGATCATATAACACTCTAATACCAATGATAGGGATTCTAAGAGCTTTAACATAGGATTAACTCATACAGAGAAGCCAAATACATAGAGAAATAAAAAAACACTATATTATATTCGACAATATAATGGATATTATATAACCAAAGGAATAGGAGAAATAACTTCCTAAGTAATAAGGGATAAAAAAAATCACCCATTAATGAACTCATGGCTATAAAAAATTAATAAAAAATATATTTTTGTTTCATAACAATAATATATTATTTACTAACTTACAAAACTATAAGTACTATTTACTTTATAGTAAATACACAACTTTACACAATGTGAAAACTAAATTTCCCAATAGTGTGATTTTTTAAGGACTGTGCCATGTCAGGCATTGAAATAATAGAAACTACATAGAGTAATTTCTTGAGTGCATCAAAAGTGCACTATTGTGAATGAGTCTAATCGAACATGGCTTTTACACATGTTATTTGGATGAGAGCCCAATAGATATGTGGGAAGCCAAGGATGAACTTGTAGTAGAAGACATCAATTATAAACATATTATATGAGATTGTGTTGGTAGGTCATTCTTGGATCACCTTGATATTCTCAATATCTACACATATTCCTATGCAATCAAAGATATAGCCTAGGCACTCAATTTATGTAAAACTAAATGTATATTTGGATAAGTTGGATTGAAACTTGTGTTGATGCAAGGGTTCAAATATGTGTGATATGTGATCCATATGTTCCTACAAATTCTTGCTAAATATGATAATGTCATCCAAGTAGATGATGACGAAGGAGTTGAGAAATGGTATGATCAAGTCATCCACCAAGTGCACGAATGTGGCTGGTGCATTAGTTAAGTCAAAAGATATGGCTAACCATTCATATAATATTTCCCATGACTTGGATGTTGTCTTCCAAATATATTTAGATGCAGTAAAAATTAATGGAAAACAAAATTTAGGTTGATCTTGGTGAAGTATTAAGTTCCTTGGAGTTAGTCTAGAAGGTCATCAATATGTGGTAGTGGGTACTGATTCTTCACTATTATCTTGTTGAGTATTTGATAGTCTATGTAGAGTTTCTAGGTTTTATACTTCTTAGCTATGAGGACTATTAGATTCTTTCAAGATAAAGAGCTAGACCTGATCTTACCCTAATCAAAGATCTCTTGTAATTGGCATCAAATTTCATCCTTATCTCTAACTAATCTATGATGTAGGGGTTATTTAGAAGAGGATATCTAAGAACTAAATCAATGCAGTGATTCATTGCATAGTTCATTAAAAGGCCTTAAAGCACTAAAAATACTTTACTATGCTATTTTAGTAGTTTTTCAAGTTTTTATTATTATGACATTAAATGAGTGGTGTGTACAACCAAAGTATGTTTCATTGTCTATGCAGGTGTGTCAGGGTGAACCATCAGAGACATAAAATTTTACTTATGTGGTATTAGTCAAGACATTTTTTAGTAGATACCAAGGTAACTTTGGTCATGGGCATTAACACGAAGAGGTGGTATATATGATATTGCACATAGATAGTCTAACATTATGGCTTGGCTTGATATATATCTTCATGGTCATACATATATAGTGTCCCTATTAATATGTCATAGACCTATAGAGGTATGATATCAAAAGTGACATAATCCTCCTTAATCTTTAATTTGTACTATAAAGTTCATTGTTATCAGCTCAACCCTAGAGAATAAGTCTTGGGATTTATAGTAGTGGTAAGACCAAGGCATTGAGTTGTATATTATGCAAGGATGTTATTATTAGTACCATTGTTGATGATGACATAGAGAGGATATTCCTTCATTGATAACTTGGTGCATAAAATACATTAATCTCCTTTAGAGATGATGATCACAGTGGTTTTGATGCTTAGACAAGAGTAATTTGGATTAGTGTTATCCATTAGTGTGGGTTCTGATGTAGACTATGTGAATAAGGACTTATGTACATGTCATTTAGAATCATTATGGGTGGAAAAGTGATGGAAATGGCACCACTTCTCACCTAACTTATTCTTGGCTTTGTCTAAATTAGAGGACATAAGATTCTTTGAGTATTGAGTAGTCTGTAGAGGATACTCACCTTTATAATAAAAGTTTTGATTCTATGTTCAAGGATATGATGTGGAGTTTTGTGAGGGATGAGCTTTATGCAATGCATTGGGTGAATAAGTGGAATGATAATTTATCCTTACCTTGGATTAAATATTGGTAGTTTTATGATATGCTTGTCCAAAAGTGTTAGAATTCAAGAACTCTAACTTCACATGGATATAAGGTGAGAGTCTATTGATGTACTTAAACACCTTATGATGTTTAGTCAACTTGTATTGTAGGAACATAGAGTAGTCATAGAATGTGTTGGTGTGGTTTTCCACTAAATGATACTTGTTCTAGAGTAGTTTTTATAAATTTATTTATTCATGTTAAAATTATTAGAGAGGGTAGTATTCCTCCTTCTACACATTAGCAAAAGAATTCCATGATTTAATTGGAATGCATTGTTACACACACTATGCATTGAAGATCTTCCACTAATGAACAATTAGAATTGACATATTTGGTAATGTGATTGTGATTTTCTTAGTATCGGTGAAGTAATTGACTAAGAACTATACCTTGAGCTATCAAATCATGTAGGCCTAGGAAAATGGAGGCACTATGAATAAATTACATTAAAAACAATTTTTTTCACACAAAATTTGTAATGTATTATTCTCTAATGATATTTACAAAGAGATATTAAAAGCTTTAAAATATTTTTCATGGGGTGGATATAGGATACAACTAACATTCCCATGAACTAACTGGTTAATATAAACAAAACATAACATAAAATTAAACACTAGATAAAACATGAAAGTAAAAACACCTTCGATCATAAAATAATACAATAAAATCCCTCTTGATCCAAAGGGGTATAGAAGAAGAAATAACTAGAGTAATGACTCTAAAGTCATCAAATTAACTCTATTACAACTGCAAGTGGTGCACTGTACCTCTCACACTAACTAAAAACTAATGTCACTCCATAAAGAAGCCATCCCCTATAAGTTTGGTAAAACATTACTGATGAAAGCAATCAATGCTTACTCATCCCTAATAATCATCATATTGTACTATAGTATAACATGACCTGGCATGTTCAACTACATCGACCCACATAAGGTCCCCAAAAAGAACCTATCTAAGTGACTAACCTTGTACTATGTATGGAAAATCTACTTGATGCCCAACATATGCTAACAACATTTGATTGACACTGAAGGTGATATCAACCCCTATCAACTTGTACTATCACTGATGACTAATCAAAGACCAATAAATTTAATATATTATCTCACTATCTAGTTAGAAGTGAGAAGTTTTAAATATATATAAATAAATCAAATAATAATGTTTTCTCCATGTCATGAATATAAGGTATGAAAAGCCAAAAATGGAACTAGAAGTAAGAACACAAGCCAAAACATTACTACTAAAATAGATCATAATTTTGAGCCTAATATCTCACACAAGATGAGTGAATCATTGAGTACTCAAAATATAGTGTTAGGTCCATTGAGACCGTAGACCTCAGCTAGACAAGATGACTCTTGTTCAAAATAAGTATCATAATAACCAAAATAATTGGAGTGACTAGAAGATCTACCACTAAAATTATTCACATAATTTTCTTTAGCTTTATTTTTATGTGGATAACAAGGTCATCATGAAAGGCATACATCTACAAGATGTTTAATTTAACCATTTTTGAAACATGTGGGATATTTATTATGTTTGAGAGATCCAAAAGATGTTGAATCACTAGAAGAACTATAGGAGTGAGAAGAATGGTTATGATTATGTATACATTTGGAAGACCCTAGAAAGTGTTGATTTGAATGTTGTGGAGACCATCAAGAATGATTTGGAGAATGTCTCTAAGAGTGTTTCAAAGAATGTTCATAAAAATATGATTATACATGATGATGGGTTATATGCGAGGACCTATTATTTACATAGTGAGCTTCTTCAATAGGCATACTTTTCTTGTGTACAAATTGTCTCTCATTCTAAGTCAACAACTCATATATGGTGTCAAATGTGGCTCAATTAATCTTATCACTACACTTTAAAATTTCAACAAAATTTTTATATTCATAACTAAGACCATTTAATGTGATGGAAATCAACATGTAATCATCAAATTTACCCCATGTGCTGCAATACTCTTGTTTTAATGTGTGAAAGATATTCAGAGACATCTTCATTATCTGCTAGTTTATTATTTAAAAGCTTCAAAAGAAGGTCAATATTTTTGTATGAAATTTAATTTTCATAAAAATATTTTAATGCTTTCCATGCATTAGTTTTAATGGTCTCAATATGCATGACAACTTGTTTAGTTCAAGATGATTTCAAGAGGGTGAGTGCATGCTTATCATGTTTTTTATATTCAACCAATTTTCTTGCTTCAATTAGAGGTGTGGTATCTTTCTTAGTGATTTCCAGTAAGTCATTAAATATGAGGGTGTTATCCATGTTTTTACTCCATTATTTATAGTTTTTAGGCGATAATTTTCCATTTTTAGATATAAAACTAACAATTGTAGCCATGATGCTAAAATAACAATCAAATCAAGAAAAGGGAATGATATTTGAGGTTTTGCCTTTACCTTAAAAAATAGCTTTTGTTTATAAGGATACAAAGATTCTTGTAAAAATGATATACTTTATATCACCTTTTACAAAACCAAAATAAAATTTTGACTTATATATATATATATATATATATATATATATATACCTAATGGGTTTTGAAACTTGGACCTCTCCTTGTTATCAAGAGACTAACAAGATTACTATAACCAACTAGCTTTTCAAAAAATTGAATACAACAAGGAAAGATATTTTATATGACCTTGATTTTTATGGAAGAGAAAATTTAAAAAAATTATAATCACCAAAATTTTACTTGCATGAAAAAATGGCATTTTATATCTTTGATGGATCCCAAAAAAAATTCAATGAAGATTATAAAAAAATAGTAAACCCTACTATTTAATTTACTGTTCCATCTATTGGCCTATGACACCTAATGAGAATAGTGCATCTTATACATAAAATGTAGCACGATACAATCTAGGTTGATCTAAGATGTCATCAAAGGTGATTTTATCATCCATGCCTGATAATTTTACAGTCTCATATCTCTTCTATAAAATGACCCAAAATAAGAAGATTTTTGGAGGTGTCATGCCTTCTATAGTTACAAATAAATAATGGAGGTTGGGGTTACTTATGCCATAGTAGATCAATTTTGATCTATATAAATTTTTACACATTTAAAAACCATGTCCATTTACATTTCATCCTTTGTATCACCTAGACATTCTTATACTTGAGCATGCCCACTAGCAACTATATAACAATTAAATTTTTTGCAAGTTGCGGTACAAGTGCAGGGAATGCTCAAGGAGAAATCAAAATAAATAATACTTAGTTGTATGTTATTTTCACTAGAAACCAAACTTCTTATTTTCACTTATTTATCAATCCTCCATGATTTACCTATGATATGATACCACTATAGGCCTAAGAAAATGGAGGCACTATGAATAAATTACATTACAAACAAATATTTTCACATAAAATTGGTAATGTATTATTCTTTGATGATATTTACAAAGAGAGTTGAAAATTTTTAAAAGCTTTTCACGGGGTGGTTACAGAATATAATTAACATTCCCATGAATGAAATGGTTAATACAAACAAAAAATAAAATAAAATTAGATACTATCTAACAAATGAAAATTAAAATACCTTGGATTATAAAATAATCTAACAAATCAAGGCATCCAATGATTTAGTGTTGGTATTGCCTTCGAATAGAGGGATGTCGAGATTTGATTTTTAATTTGAATGGTGTTGGTTACTGAAACTATTATGTATCATATTATTGATATGGATTAGAATGTCTTGGGTTGAGCTGCATCATCAATTCATGGAGCTGGCTAAAAGATTTGATGCATTGTGCCTCCATTGCATCAGTGATGAGACTTGAAACTTCTAGAGCTACCCAAATTTTATTTCTAGTATCATCCATCTTAATTTTTCTATAATTTTCTTATAGAGTCCCTAAAATAAAATTAACTATTAAACCTTCTCTATCTTATTGTGCTCATGTGGTTATAAGAATAGAAAGGAATAGAGAAAAACTTTGATACCAATGATCCACACCACAAAGTTTGGTTGTGAAAAATTAATTCACAAATATGTATTCAAATGGAAAAATCAAATTCACATTTAATGTAATGGAAGTCTTACTTGCAAGAAATACAACTTCTATTCATAAATTAAATAATTGGGAAAACATAGTATAATGTTTACAGTGCACGTGTATATAAAGTATATGTGTAGAGAAAAATATCCATGTTATGATTGTGTAATGGAATAAACTCAACTAAATATCTTATTATTCATTAGACAAAATTTCATATTACATATTCAATATGTATAATATAAGATCAATATTAATGGATGCACAAATACCAAGAAGGATGTTTGAATCTTCCTATTCAATGTGGTAGTTGGTAATGATATTAATAGTTAATTTTTAGGGTGTTTTTAATGACTTACAATCCCAATATCCTCTATTGGTGTCTAACTACTAGTTGGACCATTGGTTGTGCCATGTGTTTGGGGTAGGATGACACATGTTTTTGTAAAATTGGGGACTAAAGAAGTTGGTGAGTTTTTGAGTAGATGTCTTTGAAGTGTGTAGGACTATGAGGTGATGAGTGAATACTTTGATGCACCCATTGTGATCTGAGGTGATCATTACATGAAATTATATAAGTAGGTTTGGGACTTGTGCATAAGGTTGTGAGCATACTTTAGGCAAAGGAGAGTACATGGCTATGTGATAAGTGTGATCTTTGCATATCAAAACAAATGAGGAGTGTGTTTGGTTGTGTAGATTATATACATAGGTCTATTATAATAAGGGATTTTAAATAAAATAAAACATAGAAAAAAGTAAAAGATAAATTATTTATAGGGATTTCTAAATAAACTCAAGCCTAGAAGTAGTGCCTAATGAATTTTCCATTGATATTTTTGAAACATCCTCATCAGTAAGACACCTTAGGTGAAAAAAATTCTCACCTAAGGTTTTAAAATAATTGATAGGGACCCAACAACAAGGCATTGAACTTTTTATGTTGTCCATTTTATTCATGAGCCCTATCCCACATAAGGCCAAGGTCTAAGATCCAAAATGCTTTTTATTTAGATAATTTTTAAAATCAAAATTTAATAATCCATTGGGGTTTAAATAATTACAACAATTATTCATCAAAATTTTCATCCCATTGCATAATATTTAAGAGACAAGCTTCTACCTAGTCATCTACTCCTAAATAATCAATCATAAACTACAAGGTAGAGATCCACAAGTTAATTAGAAAAATGTGGTGTTGAACATACAAAAAATGGTAAGGAGAAGTGACTAATGTAACCTTAGTTCTATTCCTATCATCCCATAATGAAAATTTTAAGATGTTATGAGAATTCCTAGGATCTTTTCCAACATCCTCTTAATTATGTTCATCAAGTTATTATTACTAGATTTAACTAGTCCATTTCATTATAAATAATGGTTAAAATATTATTTTAGGATTACCTGGTGATCGTATTTCCATTAAAATAATTGAAAAGAGGATAAATTAGGTCTCTTATGACATACTAATACATAAGGCATATTTATCATTGTGATGATGTGGTCCTCCAGAAATTGGATGACTATGTCAGTTGTGCAATTCATGAATGGTTTATCTTTATCCTGATGAGTGTAGTATCCTATGGATATGATAATTAATTTTTGGCCTAAAAATATTTCTCATTAATTTATCCCATAAATCCATTCCTCACTTTACAAATGATCGAGTTTCAACTACAAACAATACATGAATTATTATACTATGTTCACTATGCATAGCTATTCGGCATGTATGACAGATTTAAACATGTGAATGTGCATATTTGTAGAGATGAAATCATTAGTATATTGATCTCAATATATAGTGGACTATGGTATCCTATGCAATATGCCTAGTCTTATATTTTCTATGAAAATTACTAAGCATGCCTGTTGTTTCCTCTCTATTAAAAAAACTCAAATATATGACTTTATGGTTCCTTATGTAGATAACACCTAATTTGATCATAAATTGGATTCTCTTCAATCATAATTAACTTATCTATTTATAATTCAAATAATCAAGACATTCATTATTGATTAAATAATGGACTACATCCTTGTACCAATCATAATTGGTGATGTCTTCAATCATATATTACTGGCAAGTGATTTGTGGATCTCATTCTACCATAGTTATAATAAGTCCTTGTCCTTTCACAATAACCATTTATTGAAATTTAATTTTGAGCTCTTGAAGGATGGTCATCTACTTACGTATTACCTCACCCAACTCATGTATTAACATGTCTTTCACTATTGGGTCAATCACAACAATAAAGATTTTACTGTGTAGTATGTAATACCATAATTTTTTGAAAACCTTGATCAAAAAAAGGCTTAATAATCCACCATATTTTATCTCAATTATATATTTCTCAAAGGGTTTCTCATAAATTAAATGTTTCTCTCATCTCTAGCCCTTTTTATGTGTAAAAAAAAACCAATCAAATACTTTGAAGTGAAGGAGTAAATATAAAAAAAGTGTGTGTAATAAAGGATGATCAACATTGGTGTGTGAACAATTTCCTCATTGATTTTGGTGAAATATTCCGGCACTTCACTCTTCCAATTAATTTTAACATCTTTATTGAGCATGTTATTTAGAGTTTTAACTATCTCTACAAATCCAAAGATAAACTTCCTATGAAGTTAATCTTGCCAAATAATGACTTTAGCTCCTTCTTGCTATTGGTAAATGGATTTTTTAGAATAATATCTACTCTCTTAGGGTCTATTGATATACACTGCATATAAATGGTGTGGCATAATATCTTCCCCTCAGTGACCCAAAATATACATTTATTTGGGTACAATGAGATCCCATTATCCCTACATCTTTGTAATACTCTCCTTAAATATATTATATGGTCACCTCTATGCTTAGAGATTACTATCAAGTCATCCATGCACACCATAATACACTTGCCCATAAGGTATTTGAAAGTTATGTCAATGGTGACTTGAAATGTAGCACCAACATTTATGAGGCAAAAATGCATTCTCTTGTAATCAAAGGTTTGCCACTTGTTTATGAATGGTGTTTTGATGTTAGAGGTACAATCACTGAGAAGGGGGTGAATTAGTGGTGACCAACAATCTAAATTAAATTTCCAAACCCTTCAAACATTTAAGAGTTGAAAACAACCATTCATAAAGCATATAATATGTTTATAGAAATGAATAATGAAGATAATGAGATTTCACACACACAATACAAGATCTATGTGGGAAACCTTATTGGGGAATAAATCACTCACAAGCTTATAAGCACATGGACTACTTATTCTATAAGATGATAAAAAAAAGTTAGACCGGTCAAGTCTTATTGACCAAAATTTAGTGAAATACCTATTTCACAAGGAGCACCTACCCCTAAGATGGTCAAGTCCTTCTAACCACCTTTTGGTTAAGTCCTTTTGAACAATTTTAGTAAAACACATTTTTTATATAGAGCACTTGCATCAAAGATGATCATGTCCTTTTGACCACATGAATATTCAAAATTTCAAGAGCACTATCCTTAACATTGTAAATATAATTTATAAGTCATACTAATAGTCATCAACCTACTCTAATTTTCAACCCATGCACTGGGCACACACCATTTCCTTCTCTCCACAACTCTCACACACACCTCTTCTCTTCAATCTCATAAATCTAGAAATCACCACATTTGATTTCACCTTTTATAGATCTTTTAAGATTATTATCATGTTTAAAACCTTCCTTGTCATCCAAACTTCATGCCTTCACTCTTAAGGCATCTACATGGTTTACCATTAAGCAATACACTCTTTTAAATAAGTTTAAATGTCCTTTTAGGTCCTATGAAAGACCCATTCACCTTTTTGACACTTATTTGAGGAAAATAAGAATATAGGAACACTTTAAAATACATGGACCCATACCAAAAATCTATATTTCATCCTTAAGTGGTAAGAGCAATCATATCAGCCTTCTACTAAATCTTAAATCACTCAAACAACGTTCTGTGCACACAACCACCATGAACAAACAAATAGTCACCTTATAAGCATTATTTCATATTAAATATGGATTGGTCAAAGCTCCAAAATCCATATAGATGGTCCTCATGCATTATAAAACACTATTCTATAGTTATCTCATCTCTAAATATAAAAATACCATCAATAACAACTCAATTACCCTTCTCAGGTTACTTGCATAGCATGGATGAACACATAATCAATATTTAGAGCTCAATAACTTTGGCTGTATAAAAATGTAGACCTTAAAGTTAATATTTATAGATATGCCTTGAAGTCCTCTACAATTTTTCTCTATACACCATGGTCAAATTATACATAGATCAAAAGTTATGGCTCAAAACCTATAGACTAGTCTTCCCTCACAAATTTGAATATTTGAATTCCAACAGTCATTGAGAAACTATTAAACTTCAAACCCTATGTCAACATCTCATGTCATCACATCTTAGATTAAATACACACCATTTATCTCTTCTAATATTTAACTATGTTAAATAATTAAATTTTTAACATGTTGACCCCATCTCGTGCACTCTTGAAATATTTACCAAACATGCATCATCAATCTCTATGGATCAGCTTGGTCCTTACCTTACAACACTCACCATTAGATCTTTCTCAGAACTCCCATGATTATGCCACTTAGAAATTTGGCATGTCTTCCACACATTTGAATCCTTGACTTTGACTTTCACCATCACTCTTATGAGAGTATGAACACCCATGAACCATTAATATTCTATTAGACTAGCGAACTTGTGACACTTGTCACCTATGCACAGAAATTTTGACATATTGAATTTTATGTACACTATTGGATCAAAATATATGATTTAAAATGCATCATTAGATATAATAACTAGATGAATCTACACTTAAATTAAGTTTATCTTGACATACTCTAGCCCATCATAGTTTGAAATAAATGTACAAACTTGTTGGTTCATCCATATCTGCATGGTGTGCAGTGACAGTCTGGCTAAGAATAAAAAATACTACAATCTACCTAGAAGGCCAAATTTTAACCTTAATAACCTTTAATACACTTAATTTCATGACCTAAAATTTGGACCATAGAAACTTGGGAATAATGTGATCACACCCATATGACCAACTCCCCTTGGCTCATCTATACATGGCAATGGTGATGTCAACAAATTGCCTACTCATATTTTTCTATCATAGAACTGACTATGCTAATATAAACATAATGAATAACTAGATCAACATCATGTACTTAAAAAATCTCTCCAATCATCTTTAACATTTGATATGACCCCTCACACATGCTCAAATCACCATACTCATCCCTAAACATCCTTAACCATGCCAAAACTAAAGATCAACGAAGCCTACTTCATGCATACTAGGACAAGTACACTACACACTTTATCATTTACTCTTATACTATAAATACACTTCATCCATTCACCTGGAAACCTCAATGACATCACTATAAAATATCCAAAAATCTCCCCCTTTGTCATTGATGTCAACACCCATCATATAGCTTACCTTCTTTCTCTCTCTTCAAGCACTCTCACAATAATAATTTTCTCCCACTTTGACACATTTACAAAGTGGGCACAAACTAATCCTAAGAAATTGAAAATATCACCAAAAAGAGAGGACCACCATGGAAATATGATACAAACTCCTCCTTACCTTGAGCCTACCTCTTATTGCCTTGATAGCTTCCTCTTACTACATGCCAACACTTTCTTCAACCAAGCACCAGAACCAATGATTAAAGAACAGACACAAGTACTAAAATATTATGTAAATCACCAAAAAACATCTGATATTGACTCCCCCTAATATCTTTGATCCATTGCACCTCTTGAGCATCTTCAAATCTCCACACAGCATGAAGAACCACCATATAGGCTTGCTAGCCTTCTTTCTCAAGCCATCTCAAGTACCAAAAAAAAAACTTCGTGCCATTGATAAAATAGGAAACATGATATAAACCAACCTAATAAATCACCTTAAAACACTCATGCCTTGATATTTTGGAGAAACTAAGAAAACATATCAAATCTTCACATTATGCCTGTCTAGACTCCTTGTAGCCCTACTTAGAACTTATAGAGACCACATATCTTATCATACAGAATTTAAATACATTAAAATTCATATTTATATCACTCTCATATTCCCCCTTAATCACACCAATTTTCATCACCTAGATCCACCTCTACAACGTACTTCTTTCACAAACCTACTAGCCAGTTAGGCCTCCATCTTGATAAAAACTTAAATAATTTGAAAACCACAAACCTTCAAATCTCTATAAATCTTGATTTGACAACCCATTTGTCCAATTAAACAAATTAAGAATCCTTAGACCTCAATTCATAATGTAAACTAATTTTCTAGCATAGCCCAAAACTTTAGAATCTTAAAATAAATAATTTCAACAAACCTCATTCTAGTCAATGCCCACCTCTAAACCTTTTTTCACACTTGGAGACAACCATAACACACTTCTAGACTAGAATTTTAGCCTTCACACCTTTTTGAAGCTCGATTTCCTATACCATGGCTTTGATTTACAACAATAAAGATAAACCTAAGAACACACAAAAATATCCAATTTGACTTCAACATAGTAGCAAACCAAAAAACCACCTAGAGGATATCGTAATGAAGTGAATAGACCTTTTTAATCACCAAAAACTTCTTGACATTCCATCAATATATTTATACCACCTAAAATTACCAATTTTGATCCTATAGACACTACATACTCAGTAAAAACACATTATGACATCACTTTGACCTCATCAAAGCACTTCTCCCACATTGACACATCAACTCCAACTTAAAACACTCATCTCTTACCTTCTAGGACCTTTTGGATTACACCACGACAACACTTTATTCTCCACTAAAAGGAGTCTCTTAATAAGCATAGACACATACCTCCTCTACATCACAATGCTGTAAAACAAAGTGAAGCCATGAGTGACCCACATCTCCTCAGTAAGCATTGGAATCCTTTTATAGATATAAGATTTATTTATCTTGTTCTCCTTAGTCTGAACATTGACAACTTATTCCTCTTCTAAATTACTCACTTTCTCTTATATTATAGGATATAAAACATTTGGAGCAACTATGGAATCTTGACATACCTTTTTAGTTGAAGAATCTTTCTTTTAGTTTGGAACCTCATCACTAGGTATTGACAACTAATGTTATTTTCATGAAACATACACACACAAAATTTCTCATTAGCATCCAAACACACCTCATAACTAGTCTCAATAGGAACCTTGGCCTTGTCCTTGAGCTTTGTCTCTTCATTCACAATATGAGTAGACAATGAAAGTTCTTGGCACTCTCTAACTTCTGTAGAAGTCTCTACTATATAAAATAGATTACTTAGATCTACAAACTCATCATGACTCACACTCACCACCTTTGGTTTCCATGAGTTAACTTTCCTTTTTTCTTTCACTGTAGGAGCATAATTAAACTTATTCTATCTATTAGTCCTTTACTTATAGAATCTATTAATGTGACCTCTCTATTGATAGTTGAAGCACACTATACCTTTTAAAATAAGCTTATCCTGACTTACCTGATTAGACCAAAATTTTGTAATATGTCCATTATTTTGACAATTGAAATAAACTACTCCTTTTTAAGAAGACTCACCTTGCCTTACCATATTTGGATAATGCTTAGCAAAATGTTCCTCATCAAAAAAGTTGAATCACTTAACTTTGTTCACAACCTTTGACTGATGATCCCCATCATAGTTCCATGCAAAATAATTTCTAACAAGTCTCTTGCATTCTCTAGATCTATGCCTAAACTAATTACACATGTAACAATAACCATTAAAACTTGCACACTTCATGGAATTTTGTTGTCTGATCTGATTTGTCTGCATTCTACCAACATCTTCATTCTTTGACTAATTGTTGACTTTCAAGGTCTGATTTGCATTTTTTGGTTCTTATTTATATCTGATACTAGTTCTATAACTTACATGCTTTTCACCACTTAGAATATTGTCTATATCACTTGATCTTTTTTCAAATGTCATAAATGATCACATCTTACTAGATATCTTCTCTAACTCAACTTTTAATGAGTCATTTTCATTTACATACCTTGAACATTCATCTTATTTAGCTTTTAGGCTTATAAATAGGATTTCCAATTGACAAATGAGATGCTTGATTATATATTCATGTTCCTTGGTGTATTTTTTGATTATTTCTTCTACACACTAAATTACTCCTCATAGTCCCTGATTTAAGACTACATCTTCTTTTTAATATTCTTCTCAATCTTTAGTTCTTCAAGAGCATTCATCAATTCAATCTCATAGTTCACTTCATCTTTATCATAATCTAAATCACTTGAAGTAGACTCCTTTTGATATGAGTAACTTCCTTACTCAACCATAAAGAGGTATTCATTTTCAACAGGACCATGATCATACTTTGAGTCACTATCTTCACTTTCATGAGATGAGTTGCAATCTTATTTGGTGTAGACTCTCTTCTTGTCCTTGAATTACTTGATTTCAAATCTTCTGAATCCCTTTTTCCTCTTATTAGAATTTTATTCCTTCTTATCTTCATCTTGGACATCACCATGATCTTCATCATCGTTCTTATTATGCTTATGAGGGATTTTAATAGCAAAATTTCCTACCTCTCCATAGTTAAAGCATTTGAAGAGTAGTTTACCCTTATACTTACTTGACCCTATTTTCAATTTCCTTGTAAACAAAGTAAATAATTCATCTTCATCAATATCAGATATGTCATCATCTTTGAGTTTATTAACTTAGAACTTCTTCTTTGGCTTTATTTATGTCTTTAATCTTGCTTCTTTTTTATGGTTTATCATCATCAAATCTTATCTCATAGGCAATAAGAATGCCATACAATCCATCCATCTTCAACTTATTAAGATAATGACTTTCTTATACAATAGATAGTTTAGAATCAAACTTGAGAGAGAGAGACCTTAATATATTTTAAACTATAGTAGCTTCTTTTCCAAACCCTTTAAATAGTTAAGCATTCAAAACAACCATTCATGAAGCATATAATATGTATATAGCAATGACTAATGAAGATAATGAAAGTTTACACACACAACATAGGATCTATGTGGAAACCCATCTCAAGGAATAAAAACCACTCTCAAGCCTATAAACACATGGACTACTTATTATATAAGATGATCACAAAAATGAGACTAGTCAAGTCCTTCTAACCAAAATTTAATGACACACCTATTTCACAAGGAGTACCTATCTCATAAGATGATCAAATACTTTTGACCACCTTTGGGTCAAGTCCTTCTAACCAGCTTTAGTGAAACACCTATTTCACAAGGAGCACCTACCCTTAAGATGATCAAGTCTTTATGACCACCTAAATATTAAAACATACAAGATTACTATCCTTGACATCAAAAATATAACCTATAGATCATACACATAGTCATCAACCTTCTCTTGTATTCAGCCCATCCATTGGGCACCACCCTTTCCTTCACTCCAAAACTCTAACACACACCTCTTCTCTTCAATATCACAAATCTAGAAATCACCATATTTGATTTCACCTTTTATAGATCCTTCAAGATTACTATTATATTCACAACCTTCCTTGTTATCCACAACACATGCCTTCACACATAAAGCATCTATATGGGTCACCATTAAGTAGTACCCTCTTTCAAACTGGTCTAAGTGTCCTTTTAGGTCCTATGAAAGACCCATTCACCTATTTGACACTTATCTGAGAAAACTAAGAATATAGGAACACTTTTAAATACATAGACCCATGATACATAGCCCATGATACATAATCTATAGGTTTTCCTTAAGTGGTAGGAACCATCACAACACCCTTTTGATAAAGCTCAAATTTCTCAAATAACATTCTATGCACATAGCCACCATGAACAAACACATAATTGCCTTATAAGCATTAGTTCATATATAATATGGATTGGTCAAACCTCTAAAATCCATAAATATGGTGATCATGGAGTTTAAAACACTCTTTGATAGTTAGCTCATCTTGAAATATCAAAATACCATCAAGAACAACTTAATAACCCTTTTTGAGTTACTTGCAGAGCATGGATGAACACACAGTCAATATTTAGAGCTCATTAAATTTGACTACATAAACATTTAGAACTTAAAATGAATATTTATAGATGTGTCTTGAAGTCTTTTACTACATTAAGTTTTACACCATGGTCAAATTCTAAATAGATAAAAATTTATGGCTTAATACCTACAAACTAGTCTTCCCTCACAAATTTGAATATTTGAATTCCAATAGTCATTGAGCAATCATTAAACTTCAAACACTATGTCAACATCTAGTGTCCTTGTATCTTAGATTAAATATGCACTATTGATATCTTTTAATATTTAACTCTACTAATTTTTCAAGTTTCAAATATGCTGACCTCATCTCATGCACTCTTTCAATATTTACCAAACATGCACCATCAATCTCTACAGATCAACCTGGTCCTTACCTTGCAACACTCATTGTTAGATCTTACTTAGAACTCCCATGATTATGAAAATTAGTAGCTTTTCATGCCTTATACACATTTTAATCTTTGAGTTTGAATTTTACCATCAATATTTGGATAGTACAAATGCCCACAAATCATTGATCTTATGTTATACTAGTGAGTTTGTGAAACTTATCACCTATGCATGCAATTGTTGACATGTTTACTTTTACGCACGCTATTGGATAAAGATTTATGATTTAACATGTATCACCAGATATACTAACTAGATGAATTTAGAATTCAATGAAGTTTATCTTCATGGTCTCCATCTCATCATATTTTGAAATATATATACAAAGTCATTATTTCATCCATATCAGCATGACGTGTAGTGAGGGTCTGGCTAACAATAGAAACTATTGCAATCTAATTGGAAGGCCAACTTTAAACCTTAATAAATTTTACTAATATTAATTTAATGAATTAAAATTTGGAACATATCAACATGGGACTAATTTTATCACACCCATATGACCAAATCCCCCTGATTAATCCATACGTGGCAATGGTGATGTCATCAAACTGCCTACTCAGATTTTTCTATCATAAAACTAGCTGTGACAAGATGAACATCATGCAATTCCATAAGCTCTATATATATCCTTGAAATTTTATATGAACCATAACACATGATAAAATCATCATACTCATCCATAAACATCCTTAACCATGCCAAAACTAAATATCAACCAAGACTACTTCAAGCATATTGGGACAAGCACACTGCACGCTTTTTCATTGACACCTAGATTATCAAGATACTCCATCCACTCACCTAGACACCTCCATGACATCATTAAAAACTATCCAACATTTTATATGTTCCTCATATTTTACTAATACCTAATTTTAAATAGAGTATCCATCTAATAACGACATCCTTTAAGCTCCATTCATAATTTTCATAACCTCATCTAATAAGGCTAAGGGGTAGTTAAATTTTTTTATATGATTAATTCAAATTATAAAAATAAACATAAAGTTTTATATCTTATTTTTTATTCTTCACCAACACCATGTTTTCAACCCATGTGGAGTGTCTAACTGGAAATATGATTATCATTGCAAGCAATTTTTGCACTTATTTCAAGACTAATGCCTCAAGCAATAGAATAACTAGACTTTATATTTTCGTAAGTGGCATGAATATTAATTTAGGGTTATGGTTTGTGTCAATATGGAGGTTTTTATGACTTTTATATATTAATAAATCCATGAAATTACATCTTTAAAATATTTAAGGTCTTGCTTGATTTCTCAATTCTCTTTTGGGGTACTGATTGTTCCTATAAGCACATTTTCTGGATCATTTTCATTTCCCAAGTTTAAATTCTCATGCAAAATATCTGTAAATAAGGTATATTTATCTTTTTTATTTTTATATTAAATTTCAAATAACCTCTAAATTTATACCATCCCCGTGGGTAAGTCATTTGTCTTCAGATTCATGGTAACATCCTCATTTAGATTGACGTCTTCTCAACCATTTTCATCAATAATTTGATTGGAAAATACTTATATTTTGGTGATGAATTCAAATATGTGTTTTTAATCATTAAATACTTGATATTTTTGATATTATTAGGGATTGAGGGGTAGAGACCAGCTCTACTAATTTTATTCTCATCCCTGAGTTAGCAATAAGTTCTAGAGTAACTACAACACTAGCTATTGCATTTTCTATGTAGTTACTTTTTCTATGAAAAGATTGAATGCTAAACACATGGAAATATTTAATTAGATTCCACAATCAACTATGATACTTTTATTAGTGTTTATAATTTAATTAATAGATGTTCCTCACCTTATTAACTACTAGTTGACAATCTCCCAACACATTAATGTTTTTCACCTTCTTTCCCAAGATAAAATAAATTCCATGGACCAATGCCTCATACTCAACCAAATTATTGGTATAAGTTAACTTTAATTGATATGCATCTAGGTAATATTTATCACTTGGATTAATTAAACCAACTCTATTGCCACATCCACTTTTAGATTTGGAACTATCAAAATTTAATGTCCACAAATAATACTCAGTCATGTATGGTGGTGGCCTTTTCAAGAGAAGCATGACTGCAATGTTCACCCATGGTTAGTTTACTTGATTAATTCACTATGTTTTACCATTGGTAAAGATTTTTGAATATTAGGAGTAGGCCTGAGTGTATTTAGATCTATAATTTCACCATAAAAGGAACCTTAACCTAATCTTTTATTGAAATTTAATTATCCCCTCCTCATTTCTCATTAAGCATATACTAAATCTCTCAACTAATGAATACACTATGGGTAATTATTATGTGGGATACACCAAGATATATTTACCCATAATGGTTATCTCATCTTAGGAAGAGACTTAAAAACCCTTTATTTTTGCTTAAGTTATCATATTTCAAATTAACACTTGATAGAGTTGCATCTTGAAATGAGACCTAACAAAAGTCCTCTCCATGTAATTTCATCTAATTCTCTAATTTTCAATGTTGTTGCATGTTGGGAATTTTTATAGAGTGTTTGATGTTGGTCCCTTATTATTTATTTAATGAGTATATTCTCATTTATCATTCTTTATACAAGACCTCTTTTGTTCATTTATACTCGATGATCATATGTGTCATCTTCAACTCTCTCTCAATTCTAATCTGGTTAGGTAGACCATGCCATGGTATCCACATGTAGAATTGAGATATGGGATATCCACCACTTGGATATTAATGAATTTTTGAATCCTTGGATCCAAGGCCAATTACATGTGTATAAGATTTAATTCCCCCGCTACTTTCACCTCTATTTTTTCCAATTAGACAAATTTTCAATTTGTATTTATAGGTGTAAGCCCCAATTGTTGGAAAATAACATAAGTCATGATGTTACCATAGGCATCTAAATCAACCATGCAATTATGTAAGTTTTTTCCAAAGATTCTGACTATTAAAAGAAAAGTCAAGGTCTCTATTTATTATTTATACAAAGATTTGTCAAACATTTTAATCGATTATTTTCCCTTATTATTAGAAAATTCTTTCAAAATCA
Organism: Torreya grandis; assembly: GCA_037957365.1. Taxonomy (NCBI): domain Eukaryota; kingdom Viridiplantae; phylum Streptophyta; class Pinopsida; order Cupressales; family Taxaceae; genus Torreya; species Torreya grandis. The sequence goes on along the minus strand of JARHVA010000891.1, from coordinate 3,742,348 downwards.
ATAGCTCTAACTAGACATATGAAGTAGGCTAAACATAGTTATATTAGCTTTAATATTTTAAAGATATTATACAATATCATTGTTATCCTTGAATTTAGTAGGCTCAATTCATGGGATAACCCCTATGAAACTTATTTGTTTCATAGACCATGAGATCTAAGCATTCAAAATGAGGCCAATCATTGCCTCTCTGTGTTTACTTTTCCTTTCAAAAGGTTAGTTTTTTAGGGAAGTTTCTTTTTGGTGCAATTCAAATAATTTTCTCTGAACTACATTTTTTTTGGTTTGGTGCAAATCAGACAATTTTCTCCAAAGATCACCATTGAGTGTAATAGTGGAAAAATTCTCCAATATTGCAGTCTAATATTTTTGTGCAGTAGCGCTATTTTTCTCCAAATTTGTACATACAAGTTTGAAGTTTTTATCTACTCTTGCACCCAGGCCCACCACTATATCGATAATTAATTATGCATTAATTGCCACTCATATATATATATATATATATAAACCCATGTAAATTCATTTTTACCATTTATCTTCATCATTTTCAAGCATGAATATATCCTTTGCCTCTATTTTTGAGCTTGACTGCACTCCTTATTTTCCTTGATTTATTATTTTCATCAATTCTTCATGCCCTAGGGTTCTTTATTATCATCCATTCTCATGGCATCTTAGGTAAATTTTTGTTTTTCTTGTTGTTTTTGTTTATTTTTTTTCCTTTTTATTTCTTCTTTCTTCATGTCTTCTTTCAAGTTTTTCATTTTTCCCTCAAAAACCCTAACTCTCTCAATTCATTTCTGAGAATTTTCTCTTAAAGGCACCAAGTGATGTTTTTCATATATCTTTCATCATCCGATGCACTTCAAAGAAAATTTCTCTAAAGTATATGATTGTTCACTTTTTTGGTGCACTTCAAAGAATTTTCTCCAAATTACAAGTAGTTTGATGCACTTTAGAGAAAATTCTCTAAAGTGCATATTACATGACTTCTAGTGCACTTCAGAGAATTTTTCAAAGAAAATTATCTAAAGTGCATGTTATCCAAATTTTTGGTGAAATTACAATAATTTTCTATGAACTACACCAAAACTAACACCCGGTGCAGTTCAGAGAATTTTCTCTGAACTACACTTTTTACCAAAAATGAGAAAAAAATGCTAGCTTTGGAGAAATAAAAATTCTCTTTTGTAGATACTTGATCAATGTCAAAAGATTCCCAGCTAAGAGGATAATGAAGTATAAATTTCAAGGCATATTTCTAGCATTTATAGTAGATTCTAATGTAGATCAAATTGGAGATACAGATATTGGGCATGTTGACATGGATGAATTATTATAAAGGTTGGGTAGAGACCTCATTTACCCACATATGGATCCTATTATTAATAGTGAGATACATATAGTATCTACATTTCTTGTGTCAGATCAAGATCTAGAGTTCATCTTAACAACTGCTACTCACTTTGACAAGGAAACTAGATCGGTCAAGGATGTTAGTAGAAAAGTAGTAACTAGATTGGATGCAGAATATTTTGACAAAGTTTTTCATCTTTCATACATTGAGGAATATTTAGATATAAGTGTGACAACAACCCAAGAATACTATGATAGGAATCTTAAGAAATGCAAGATACACATTAATGCCAATTGGCTAAGGACGCCAAGGCATACAATTGTAAGAAGGCCAAAGAGATTTTATCAAAGTGAATTTATGGAGGAAAAAGGAGATTTAATCACTCTCCTAAGTAGGGTCAAAGGTATTCATACATCTAATATCTTTCAAGAATGGATGTATCACTACATTTTTATCATCAAGAAGAATAAGAAGAGGATTTATTGGGGAAGTCAGATAAGTGATGACATATATCACCATCTTTCTGAAGTAGGTTCTTCTCTTAAATTATATATGACCTCCTATCTAGTATATGCCATAGCTTACATGAGGGTATTTCAAAGATTGACCAGTGTTGGTGAAAGAAATAAAGTACCTATTTATAAATATTATCCATAGTTGACCCTTAAAGAAGGTATAAAACATTTCATAAGAGTTAATGATTCATTCTTATACCAATTCATTTGTATTTTTTAACAATAATTGGAGAAGAAAAGGGTTTCAAATCATGTATGTGCAATAGTGAATAAGATTGGTTGAATTTTGCTTTAGTTCTCAAATTTCACCTACATTAGGGTATGTGGATTTAATGAACAACATTAAATGCTACCTAAATAGCTAGGTGATAAATTTATTTTAATGGAGATGTGTAAAAAAATGATGACCGTACACAAAAAGTAATCAGATGCACATAAAAGAGGATTCAAGTTTCCTATAAGCATTTATTAGTACACCATTTCAACTACTCCCAAGGCTAAGACAATGGAAACTGAGATGCAATGGATCAACCTTAAAAGGTATAAAATAAATAAATAATTTGATTATAGAATGATGAAGGAAAAGATGAAAGGCAATTATATTCATGTACACAATATTAAGGATATTTGGGTAGAATGAAAAACTAAATAAAATGTAAGGAGACTTGATTAAAGTCAACTTACTGCTAATTAAATTCAAGAGCTACAATTATCTAACATTCTAGTTGAGCTCTCTGATGATGAAAACATATTAGATCCTTCATATGAAGGAAATCAAGTTGTTTTTACTCTTATTCCTTTAATATATCATCTATAAAAGAATTCACATCTATCAGATATATATTTAAACCCATCCTTACAAGAACTAAGTCTTGGTTAGAATATAAGGTAATAAATTAGAATATTTCAAAATAGGGTCAAAAGAAGAATATGATAAAGATACTACAAGGAAACATGAGGAATTAAGGATTAAAAATAAATAAGAAGCCTCAATGTCCACCCAAAAATAGAGATTTGTATTTATAAGGTAAAAAAGAAAAAAAAATCTAGTGTTAAAAAAAGTGTGTAAATAGAGGCACAAGAAAAACCAAGTGTGAGTGAGGTACCTCCTCAATCAATAGTTGTGCAACCTTTGGCTCAACAGTCCACATAATCAGAAGTTCCTACAGTCAAGGTCTCTCAACCAATAGTTTCCAAGGTGGCATTCTCTATAATTCATTCTATTAGTACATCTATACCAATTGTCTTTATTTCCACTCAAACTATTCTCTCAACTCCACCTTCTCCTCCTAGTCTCAAACTTTTTCAAGTCCTTTCCTAAGGTACTCTAGATCAATTTTTTGATTCTTTGTTCAATCTACCTAGTCTTGAAAAGTCATTAAGATCCTTGACCAATTTATATTTCACTCAATAAGATATGGACAAATTCATGTTCACATCTTATGTTAAAGTGACAACTCAATCTCCTATCACCCTAGTGCCCAAAACATTGTTAGACCCAAAAGTAACTTTCATGCCAACCCAAACCCCACCAATAATAACCAATATTCCATTAGTGTCAACTTCACTATCAGATACCTCTGCCATTCCACTTACTTCACAAAATATTATCCCTCCCCAAACATCATAATCTTTGGTTTCTTCTACTTAAGGAGATTCATCTCCTCTTCCCCCATGGTTAATTTCTCAAACACCTAAAAGTAATAAATAGGTTGTTTTACTTGATGATTTTGACCTTAATCAACTCATCCCAATAAATCCCAAGGTAACAAAGAAGGGTATAACTATGTCAAGGATAATTTTTGAGTTCGGGCATAAGTATGCTAAAGTTGTAGTTACTCCTGAAGATATGAACATTGAATATATTCAAGTATATGAATATGCAATAGGACACATAGATCTTATGAAACATACTCATAAAGATGTAAAAGAAGATTTGCATGTAGCGATGGATTCTTTGATTAAAATCTATGATAAATATAAGAAAATCAAAGATTAAATCAAGATACAAGTGAAACAACTTACTTTTATTTTACTAAAAATCACTCAACCTTTTGAGTCCATTTATCCTATTATGCATGAAAATATGGAAAGAGCTATTCAACTTGTAGAAAAAATTGGGTTTCAAGGTCATGCATTTAATGATTGGGTTGAAAGGTTAAAAACACAAGTTACTCAAATGTTTCATTCTATTATTGAATTTTTGAAGAACTCGAGTGAAGTAAAAATAAAAATTCAAAAAACAATTAAGACACTCACTCAAGATTTGGAGTTGACTGAAAAAGATATTGATACATGGACTCAACTTTGCCAATTCGAATTGGAGCTATTAGTTAAGCATAAGATTATTCCAAATAAGAAATTTTCTATTGATTATAGGGAGGCCATGAGAGTAGAAGAAAGGTTATTGAGAATCTGATTAAAGATCTATAAGAGGCTAAAGATATGTGTGATAATAAGATATTTGATCTTATAGAGAGAGTTGGAAAACTCCCCTATCAAGTCGAGAATGATTCTCAAGAAATTCTTCTTTTAGAGGTTGTTCCTCAAGAATTTACATCATTGCTTCAAGAAAACACTGATATAAGTACTTTCATGCTATACTTCATTGATGAATTGATTGAATTTTAGGTTATCTTCAATAAACTACAAAGAATTATGGACAAGAGCAAGGATCTCCCAGTTAATTTAGAATATTTAGTTGCAAGGGTGATTTCCATATCCAAGGGTACATTCATCCAAGATAAAAATGAAGTCTAAGATATTTTGAATAAATATCAAGAGTTTCTAGAAAAGAAAAAAAAATTCTTGAGTCTAAGGATACTTAGTTTGTTTTTGTAAATTTTCATGCGTAATTTTGTTTGGTGCATTTTGCACGTAGGAAAAGTACATAGTCCTAAGTCAAATAGGACTTTGTCAATGAATAAATCAATGTAATTATGTTTTTTCCTATTTTTTTTCATATCTCCTCTCTATAAATAGGAGGATTCTCTTTGTAAAAAGTATCACCAATTGCTATAGAAGTGAAGTGTTGCCAAAATTGATAAGCAATATTGAAACTTTGAATTCAAATTGTAAATCTTTTGTCAATCAATATATGAGAAAGCAAGTGAAATTTCAATATTTGAGTTGAAATAAATTTGTGTTCTATAGGAGATGTTCTTATGTCTTTTCCATTACATTTTATTATATAATTAATTGAAACACGATGTGAATTTCTATAAATTGAAAGGTGCCATGAAGTTGATTTTGAAGTCTTTGACTTGCAATATTGTTACTGGGTTTATGTTCATCATTGAAAGTAAATTATGAGAAGACTTTGGGCTTCTAGTTATTCTTTATTGATAATTATAATCTTTGTTAAAAATAAGGTGAAGACATTGGGCTGCACTTTATTCTATCTTTTAAGATGACTCTGCTGGTATTATTCTTGTTACTCCTTTAGCTAATAAATTTGAATATCAGTTATATTTGGTGCATCAAGTGATCTTAGATTTTCAAATTTTATCACAAAGAATGGAATAAATTTTGTGATTAAATATCAATTCTAAAAAAATGTAACTGGATAATATGATGAAACCCACTATGATAATTTTTTTGTAAATAAGTGTAAATAATTGAGTGTTATGTTAGTTAATAATAAAAAGGAGCCTCCCCTTGCTTAGATGAGAGATTTAACTCATCATATTATGGTTTAAATCACCATTTTGTTATAATTTTATTATTAATAAAATATTCACCCAACAATTTTTGGTGAGTTTGTTGGGGAAATGGACATTCAATCAAGTTATACACTCACTTAGTTCATATAAGACCAACACCTTAATGTTTGCTACTATTTTAATATAGTTAATCTATTTTCTTTTTGGGTACTTTCACATTTTGGTAGAACAAAGTTACACTCATAATAGAATGGAAACAAGACTCATTGATCCAATATTTTATTTATTGTAAGAAAATAACTTTTATCTTTTGTTGTCACATGCAAGGTCACCTCTTCAACATCCAAGAAGTTTTCCACCTACAAATACAAGATCTCGTATACTAGGAGAAGCTTCCAACATTCATAGATTTTTTCCTATTTTTCCTTTGCAAAGGTTTGTAATACCTCCATATAATCCACAAAGGATGGTAGCTCAAGGTCCATGGGGTAATGATTTTGGTCAGTTGAATTTGGCACCAGCATCATATAAATTACCTCGTGGGTCACCAAAAAAAATTTCTAAGTTTTATGGTGATGGAAAGAAACATCCAGATGAACATACTACTACATTATACATTACATGTGGAGTTCTTGGAGTAGAAAATGAAGATGTTTATGTAAGGTTATTTACATAAACACTCCAAGGCATTGTTGTTGATTGGTTCTATCATCTTACAACTGATATTATCACAAATTTGGATATGCTCAAGACTAAGTTTGAGGCAAGGTTCAAGCTTAAAAAAGATGCTCATGCCTTGTTGGCTCAACTTACACAAATGAAAAAGGAATCACATGAGCCTATGCATGAGTTTATGGAAAAGTTAAATAAGTTGAGGAATAGGATATTGGTGGTTACTCAAACTACACCTAAGAATTTGAAGTGCTTCTTCATCAATTCTCAACTGTTAGAAGTGAGTTTTATTTTATGAAGAACAAATCTATATAATATTAATGTTTCTCAAAGTTTAGCCACTGAAGTAGAAGATGATTTAATCCTAGTAGGAAAGGTGAGAAATAATTCAATCAAGCCTAGAGGGTAGTCTTCCCCCACTGTATCTTCTACTTACACCACGGATCCCATGATTCAAAATCTAGAAAATGAATTGCTTGCACTTAAAAAACAAATGTCTCAAATCATGTATTTTCTATTATACAAAGATGTTCCTAGGAGAACATATCTAAACTATTATAACAATGATGCTAGGAATCAAAATCTGAATAAGATTCCTCCAACACAAGCAAGGCTTGCATTAGAGACACCTCTAGATGATGTTGCAGGCAATTGGCTAGAACCTAAAAATGACAATGTTCTAGAATTGGAATATGTTCCAGAAGAATATTTTACTCCTATCATCAAAAATCAAGAGGGACAAGCTCGTGACTCTGATATCAATTTTTTGAACTTTGAAGAATTTGAACAAGAGGAAGATACACATGGTGAGTCTTATGTTGTTTTCACCCATTCTCAAAGTCAATTAAATCAACAACAAAATCTTGATAAAACAAAATCCAAGGATGAACCATGAAATGAGGTTACAATTGACAAAAGAGGAACTCCTTTGCTAGGTCAACCAAAGGATAGGGTGGTAGATAAACAAGTAAGTACTCCTCATAGTTCTACCTCTTCTCCTTCAACATCTAGACCCAGTGCCCAAAACATAAAAACTAAAAATGAAAATGTTTTATCTTCCTCAGCTACCCCATATCCAAATTTTGATATCATTGATCATGATAAGAAGACTAAAATCCAAATGTCAGAGCAAAGTACCTCTAATCAAAACTTGATCTATTTGAAAGAATGGCAAAATTTGTAAAAAAACAAAGGGATCAATTCTGATCAAACTTTAACTAAGAGTGTACTAATTGAACCTAAGCTAAAATCAAAGCAAAATAACTTGGTTGTAACTCATAAACCTTATTCTAGAAAAATATAACCTTTCTATATTTCCTTGTTTGTCAATGGTTATAAGCTCAGTAATTACGTTATTGATTCGAGTGCTTCTAATAATGTGATGCCTACCAAGGTGGTCATTGCCTTAGGATTAACCTTGAAAAAGACTTTTGGTCATTGCTTCTCAATAAAAACCAAACAAGTACCTCTTATAGGTCAAATCAAAGATGCACAATTTGCATTTTTTGCATTTCTAGAGAAAGAGATCAAAATGATAGTTCTAGTGGCTGATGTTGTGACCTCATATGGAGTTCTATTGGGATGTAAATTTTTCAAAGATGTTAGAGGAGAAATAAATATGGATTGGTCCAAGGCTAGGATAGTTTTTAAGGGTTTTATGAAAAAAATTCACTTAGAAAAGAAAGCAAAGTACACTGTAACAAAGATAGAAGACCCAAAAGCTCATATCCTTTTTGAAACCTCTAGAATGGTCACATATTTCTTGACTACAAATGAAGATCCAATATCCTCAAATGATATTTTAGAAAAATATCAAAAAATATAAGAGTTTCCCTCTTCAAATGAAGATATTTTGAATTTTGACACTATTAAGGTTGACAGTTCAAATGATGTTTGGACTTTGGAATTCAATGGTAGTTGTTCATCAACTAGATTTGGAGCTGAAATAGTTCTCATATCCCCAAAAGGAAATTTTTTTCCTTTATCTTTCAAATTTCAATTTTATAATACTAATAATACTATTGAGTATGAGGCTTTTCTATTCGGATAGAAATTGCACGAAAGATAGGAATAAAAAATCTTCATGCCCAAGGTGATGCTGAGCTAATCATTTGTCAAGTCAAGAACTTATATCAAACAAAGAATGAAAGACTAAGGCATTACCACAATCAAGTTTGGGATTGCATGGAAATTTTTGATGTATGCAATATATCAATAGTTCTAATAGAATATAATGATAGAGTTGATTCATTGGCTATTTCAGCCACTCTCCTGATTCCTCACAAAGATTTTCAAGGAAACAAGTATACCATTGAGTTGGTTTTTCAATCCAGTATTCTCGATAATGTTAATAATTGGTAGGTTTTTAATAATGATGAAAAATTTATCTCATTCTTGGAGAAGGTGTAAAATTTTAGTGAGTTGTAATTTGAAGGAAGTAATTCCACTCCTCAAGAATCAATTTTTGAAGTTAATGAGGAAACTGGTGAAGAAGTCTTATAGCTAAAAGAGAATAAGATTCCCAAAGGGTTGGTATCTATAGAAAGACTTTTTGATAAGCATGATTGATTCATAAAACATCAAAAATCATAATTTGATTCATCTATATAAATTGAGCAAGTTAATATAAGAACAAAAAGTGACCCCAAAATGATAAATATTGGGAAATGTGACTCATCAGAGGAAAGAAAAAAGTTGGTGACTCTTCTACATCAATGCAATGATGTATTATACTATTCATATGCTCATCTAAAATCTTCTCAACCTAAGGAAGTGAAACATGATATTCCTCTCAATCCAAGATCTCAACCTCACAAGTAAAAACATTGACATTATAATCCCAAAATATCAGGTACTATCCTTGTTGAAATTCAAAAGATATTAAATGCTTGCATTATCTTTCCCATACATCACTCCACATGGATAATAAATATTGTTCCTATAAGGAAAATGATGGAGAGATCCACATTTGTGTTGACTTCTAAAATTGGAATCAATTATCAGTTAAGGAGAACTACCCACTATTAGTAATGGATCAAGTATTGTGAATTGTGACTGATTCACAAATGTTGTCTAGGCTAGATGGTTTCTTAGGATACAATCAAGTGGAGTTCCACGATGAAGATCAACATAAGATAGCTTCACTACTCCATGGGGTACTTTTGCATATTTTAGAATGACTTTTGGATTAATCAATGCTAGTGCTACTTTCTAGATGGCTATGGATTTGGATTTTTGAGATATAATCGGTAAGATCATTGTATTCTACCTTGATGATTTAACCATTTTCTCAAAAAAGCATCAAGATCATTGCAACCATTTGCAGTGAGTACTTGAAAGATGCCATAAACATGGGATATCTCTTAATCCCAAGAAGTCCATATTTGGTTTTATAAAAGAAAAGCTCCTTGGACATATTCTATCCAAGGAATGAATCAAAATTGATTTGAATCAAGTTAAGTCCATTCAAAATATCAACTTTTCCATCAAGTAAGAAAGGAATGCATTTTTTCCTTGGGAAGGTTAATTTTTTGCAAAGATTTGTTCCTAGTGTTATTGAGAAGACTTGCCACATTGTTGATATGATGAAAAGAAAATCAACTTGTCATTGGAATGAAGAAGGATGAAATTCTTTTCATGAGATAAAGGAAGCCATTACACTTGGTCCTATCCTAGTTTGCCCTAATTATACCAAGAACTTCATTATGTATATTTATGCTTCTGAGCATACCTTATCCATAATCTTGGTATAATCAAATAAAAAGGGGATTAAATCTCCTATAGCATTCATGATCTTCCCTTTAAAGGCTCATGAGCTTAAGTGGTCATCCATGGAAAAACATGCATATGTGGTGGTGAAAGTAGTCAAACATTTCAAGTATGACATCCTTAATTCTCATACCATTACATTAGTACTAGATTATATTATTAAATATATTTTTACTCAACAATATTTTTTAAGTAAAAGAGGTAATTGGATTGATAAAATCCAAGAATATGAGATGGAGATCAAGCCTACCAAACTTGTGGATGGAAAAGGTTTGTGTCAACTCATTATAGAGACCAATTAAGAAGAAACACCCAACAATGAAAGATATGCGAAAGAACTACCTATGGTATTGCTTGTAAATACTATGAATGAATGGTATTTTGATATTACTTACTTCCTCACATATGGAGAGTGTCCATAACATTTTTCCCACAAAGAGAAGAGGAAAATCAAGATCAAGGCTAAAAATTTCATCCTTTGGGCTAATGGTTTGTATAATTAAAATATTGATGTAATCTTTCTAAGATGTGTAGACAAGGAAAAACAAGGAATGTTGTTAGAATCTTTCCATGATTTAGCATGTGGAGGACAATTTTTAGCCCCTGTGATAGCTCATAAGATCTTGTACACTAGATATTATTGGCTAATACTTTTTTACAATACATACACATGGGTGCATAAATGTGAGAAGTACCAACAGTTTGTGGGGAAATATAAGTTAGAAACCTTACCTGTCAATCCAGTTGTCATTAAAGAACCTTTGTAGTACTGGGGTATTGATTTCATTGGTCTAGTGAACCCATTGTCAAGTGTTGGTAATAGTTTTATTTTCATAGCTACAGATTACTTCACAAAATGGGTGGAAGCAATTCCAACCAAACATGCCACTTCAGAGGTTATTTTTAATTTCTTCAAAGATAATTTAATTACAAGGTCTGGTGTGCCAAATAAAGTTGTAATTAATAATACTACTTGTTTCACATCCCATGAGATGACTTAGTTTTGCTTTAAATATGGGATTATTTTGTCTCATACTTCTGACTATTTTCCTCAAGGGAATGGTCAAGCCGAGTTGAGTAATAATAATTTGGTAACTATCATTAGAAAGTTGGTAGAAGATAATCATAGTAATTTCACATAAAACATTGTATAATGCATTGTGGGCTGATCATGTTACTCCTAAATGAGTAATTGGTATGTCTCCTTTTCAAATTTTGTATGAATTAAATATCAAAATACCAATGACATTAGAGTTACCCACTCTTAAATTAGCTATGACAATTAAATATGAAACATTTGAAAGCTCCTTGGATAAGTGTATTATGTACCTTGCCAAGATAGAAGAGCAACATATAAAGGTAGCATACCATATTGTAGAGCATCAAAGTCATGTCAAAGAACTTTTTGACAAGAAAGCTAAATCATGAGAATTCTGATTTGAGGATCTAGTCCTTTTGTGGGACAAAAGAAGAGAGCCAAAATGAATTCATGGAAACTTGATTCTTTATGGGAGGGTCCTTTTCTCATTCCAAAATTTAGTGGAGAACATAGTTTATTCTTGGCATACTTGTATGGGACACCATTACCACTGCATTGTAGTGGGCAACATCTGAAGCTTTTCACTTAGTGAGGTTCCAAATAAGTTTGTATATTTTGTAAATATCTATATATCCTTATTTATTTTTATTTTGGTCTAGTTTGTTTTTTGACTCCATATCCAAATGGATAAAGGCACTTAGAGTTCTAGGATTATTTTTACATCAAGTGTTTCAAAAAATACTTGAAGGAAATTGCCCAGTCAGAGCCAGCTATTATCCCTAAATTTAGTAGGCTCAATTCATGGGATAACCCCTATGAAACTTATTTATTTCATATCACATGATCTCTAATCATGAAAAATGAGGCTAATCATTATCTCTTTTTGTTTCTTTTTCCTTTCAAAAAGTTAGTTTTTGAGGGAAGTTTCTTTTTGGTGCAATTCAAAGAATTTTCTCTAAACTACATTTTTTTTGGTTTGGTGAAAATTAGAGAATTTTATTCAAAGTGCACCATTGAGTGTACTAGAAAAAAACTTATTTGATATTGCAGTCTAATTTTTTGATGTAGTAGCACTATTTTTCTCTAACATTACATGTATAAGTTTAGAATTTTTCTCTATTCATATACCCACACCCACCACTAAATCAATAATTAATTACACATTAATTACCCCTCATATATATATTTTTTAACCTATGTAAATTCATTTTTACCATTTATTTTCACCATTTTAAAGCATGAATATGTCCTTTTCCACCATTTTTGATCTTAACTACACTTCTTATTTTCCTTGATTTTTTGTTTTAATTGATTCTTCATGCCCTAGGGTTCTTCGTTATCATCCATTCTCATGGCATCTCAAGTAATTTTTTTGTTTTTCATGTTGTTTTTGTTAATTTTTGTTCCTTTTTTATTTATTATTTCTTCATGTCTTCTTTCAATTTTTTTATTTTTCCCTCAAAAACCCTAACTCTCTCGGTTCATTTGGGAAAATTTTCTCTGAAAGTCACCAAGGGTCTTTTTTCATATATCTTTCATCATCCAATGCACTTCAGATAAAATTTCTCTAAAGTTTATGATTTTTCACCTTTTCAATGCACTTCAAAGAATTTTCTATGAAGTATATGTAGTCTAGTGCACTTTAGAGAAAATTCTTTGAAGTACATATTACATGCCTTCTGGTGCACTTTCAAGAATTTTATCTAAAGTGCACTTCTGAGAAAATTCTCTAAAGTGAATGTTTTCCCCATTTTTGGTGTAGTTTGAATAATTTTCTTTGAACTACACCAAAACCAACACTTGGTGTAGTTCAAAGAATTTTCTCTGAACTACACTTTTTACCGAAAATGAGAAAAAATGCTAACTTTGGAGAAATCAAAAATATATTTTGCAAATATTTGATCAATGTTAGAAGATTCACCAACTAAGAGGATAATGAATTATAAATTTCAAGGTGTATTCTATCATCTATAGTAGATTCTAATGTAGATCAAATTAGAGATACATAGATTGGGCATGTTGACATGGCCAAATTATTATAAAGGCTGGGTAGAGACCCCATTACCTCACAAATGCAGCCTATTATTAATAGTGAGATACATCAAAAAATTGCATTTCTTATGTTAGCTCAAGATCTAGAGTTTGTCTTAACAACTACTACTCGCTTTGATAAGGAAACTAGATCAGTCAAAAATGCCATTGGAAAAGTAGTAATTAGACTAGATACATAATATTTTGATAAATTTTTCATCTTTTATAAATTGAGGAATATTAAAATATAAGTGTGATAACAGCCCAAGAATACTATGATAGGAATCTTAAGAAATACAATAGGCACATTAATGCCAATTGGTTGAGGACACCAAGGCATACAATTGTAAGATGGCCAAAGAGCTTTTACCAAAGTGAATTTATGGAGAAACTAGGAGATTTAATCACTCTCCTAAGTAGGGTCAAGGGTCTTCCTACATCTAATATCTTTCAATAATGGATGTATCACTACATTTTTATCATCAAGAAGAATCAGCAAAGGATTTATTAGGGAAGCTAGATAAGTGATGCCATATGTCACCAACTTTTTGAAGTAGGTTCTTCTCTTAAATTCTATATGACTTCCTATCTGGTATATGTCATAGCTTGTATGAGGGTATTTATAGGATTGAAAAATGTTGGAGAATGAAATAAAGTGCCTATTTATGAATATTTCCATAGTTGACCCTCAAAGAAGGTATCAAAAATTTTAGAAGAGTTAATGATGCATTCTTATACCAATTCATTTGTATTTTTAGACAAGAATTGGATAAGAAAAGGGTTTCATATCAAGCATGGGTAATAGTGAATAGGATTGGTTTCATTTTCCTTTAGTTCCCAACTTTCACCTACATAAAGGTAGGTGGATTTAATGAACAACCTTACATGCAACCTAAATACCTAGGTGATAAATTAATTTTAATGGAGATGTGTAGAAAAATGATGACCGTACACAAAAATCAATCAGATGCACATAAAGGAGGATTCAAATTTCTTATAAGCATTGGCCGATACACCATTTCAACTACTCCCAAGGCTAAGATAATAGAACCTGAGATGCAATGGACCACCCTTATAAGGTATAAAAGTAGAAAATATTTTGATTATAGAATGATGAAGGAATAGATGAAAGGTGATTATGTTCATGTGTACAAGATTGAGTACATTTGGGTAGATTGTAGAACTGAAGAAGATGTAAGGAAACTTGATTATAGTCATCTTACTATTGATCAAATTGAAGAGCTAAAATTAGCCAACATTCCATCTAACCTCTTTGACAATGAGAATATATTGGATCCTTCATATGAATGAAATCAAGTAGCTTATAATCCTATTCCTTTAGTCCAATTGTCTATAAAAGAATGCACATCTATCAGAGAGAGATTTCAACCCATCCTTGAAAGAACTAATGCCTATTTGGAATATAAGGGTATTAAATTAAAATATTTCAAAATAGGGTCAGAAGAAAAATATGATGAAGATACTACAAGGAAACATGAGGAATTAAGGATGAAAAATAAAGAAAAGGCCTTAACTTCTACCCAAAAATTGATATTTGTATTTATAAGTAAAGGGAAGAAAAAAAAAGAAGCTAGTGTTAAAAAAAGTGTGCAAATTGAGAAACAAGAAAAACCAAGTGTGAGTGAGGTACTTGCTCAATCAATAGTTGTGCAACCTTTGGCTTAGTAGTCTTCACAAGTTGATTCCACACAATTATAAGTTCCTACAGTCAAGGTCTCTCAACTAGCAGTTTCCTAGTTGGCATTCTCTATAATTCCTTTTATTATTACATCTATACCAATTGTCTCTATTTATACTCAAACTATTCTCTTATCTCTAACTTCTCTTCCTAGTGCCACCCTTTTTCAAGTCCCTTCCCAAGGCACTCTAGATCAAGTTTTTGATTATTTGTGTAATCTACCTAGTCCTATAAAGTCATTTGGGTCCCTGACCAATCTATACTTCACTCAACAAGATATGGATAAATTCATGCCCACATCTTATGTTAAAGTGATGACTCAAGCTCCCATTACCCTAGTGTCCAAAAAATTGTCAGACCCAAAAATAACTTTCATGCCAACACAAACCCCACCAATAATAACCACTATTACATTAGTGTCAACTACACTATCAAATACCTCTATCATTACACTTACTTCAAAAACCATTGTCCCTCCCCAAACATCACAATCTTTCATTTCTTTTGCTCAAGTAGATTCATCTCCTCTTCCCCCATGGTTAATTTCTCAAACACCTAAAAGGAAGAAAAAAGTTGTTTCACCTAATGATTTTAAACTTAATCAAATCATCCCAGTAAAGTCCAAGATGACAAAGAATGCTAGAACTACATCAAGGATAATTTTTGAGTCTGGGCATAAGTATGCTAAAGTTGCAATTCCTCTTAAAGATAGGAAAATTGAAGATATTCAAGCATTCAAATATGTAATAGGATGCATAGATCTCAAGAAACAAACTCATGAAGGTGAAAAGTAAGATTTTCAAGAAGCGATGGCTTCTTTTATTAAAAGATATGATAAAGATAAGAAAATCAAAGATCAACTTGAGATATAAGTGGAAGAATTGACTTCTATTTTACTTAAAATCACTCAACCTTTTGAGTCCATTGATCTTTTTGTGCATGAAAACACTTATAAAGCTATTCAACTTGTAGAAAAAATTGGGACTTAGGGTCATGCATTTAATACTTGGGTTAAAAGGTTAAAAACATAAGGTACTCAAAAGTTAAATTCTACTATTGAATTTTTGTAGAATTTGACTGAAGTAAAAATAGAAATTTAGCAAGCAATTAAGGCACTCACTCAAGATTTGGACTTGACTAAAAAAGATATTAATACATGGACTCAACTTTTCCAATTCAAATTGGAGCTATTAGTTGCACAGAAGATCATGCCAAATAGGAAAATGTTTATTGAATACAAGGAAGCCATGAAAAATAGAAGAAAAGTTCTTGAGAATCTGATTAAAGATTTAGAAGAGGATAAAGATATGTGTGATAATAATATATTTGATCTTATAGAGAGAGTCATAAAAACCCCTATCAAGTTAGGAATGGTTATTAGGAAATTATTCCTATGGATGTTGTTACTCAAGAATTTAAATCATTGATCCAAGAAAAGGTTGAGATAGGTACTTCACGCTAGACTCCATCGATGAATTGATTGAATTTTAGGTCATCTTCAATAAAATATAAAGAATCATGGACAAGATCAGGGATCTCCTAGTTAATTTAGAATATTTAGTTACAAGGGTACTTACCATATCCAAGAGTACATCTAGCCCAGATAACAATAAAGTCCAATCTATTTTGAATAAATATGAGTAGTTTCTAGAAAAGAATAAAAAGGAATAAATTCTTGTCTAAGGACATGTAGTTTGTTTTTGTAAATTTTCATGTGTAATTTTGTTTGGTGCATTTTGCATGTCGTAAAAGTACACAGTCCTATGTTAAATAGGACTTTATCAATGAATAATTAAATGTAATTATGTTTTTTCCCATTTTTATTCATAGCTCCTCTCTATAAATAGAAGGATGCTCTTTGTAAAAAAGATCACCAATTTCTATAGAAGTAAAGTGCTGTAAAAATTGATAAGTAATATTGAAACTTTGAATTCAAATTGTAGATCTTTTGTCAATCAATATATGAGAAATCAAGTGAACTTTCAATCTTTGAGTTGAATAAAATTTGTGTTGTATTGGATATGTTCTTATGTCTTCTCTATTACATTTTATTGTATAATTAATTGAAACACGGTGTGAATTTATATAAATCAAAAGGTGTCAAGAAGTTTATTTTGATGTCTTTAAGTTGTAATATCATTACTGGGTTTATGTTCATTATTAAAAGTCAATTACTAAGAAGACTTTGGGCTACTGGTTATTCTTCATTGGTAATTTTAATCTTTCTTATAAATAAAGTGAAGACTTTAGGATTAACTTTATTCTATCTTTTAAGTTTACTCTGGTGGTATTATTCTTGTTACTCCTTTGGCTAACAAATTGGAATATTAGTTATATTTGGTGCATAAAGTGATCTTAGATTTTCAAAGTATATCACAAAGAATAAAAAAAAGTTTGTGATTAAACATCAATTCTAAAAAAAGAGAATTGGATGGTATGATGACACCCACTATGATAAAATTATTGTAAATAAGTATTAATAAATAAGTGTTGTGTTCATTAACAATAAAAGGGAGCCTCCCCTTGCTTTGAGGAGAGATTTATCTCATCATACTATGGCTGAAATAACCATTTTGTTATCATTTTTTTATTAACAAAATATTCACCTAATAGTTGTTAGTGACTCTATTAGGGAAATGGACATTCGATCAAGTTCTACACTCACTTGATTCATATAAGACCAACACCTTATTATTTTCTATTTTTTTGTTGTAGTTGATCTCTTTTCTTTCTAAGTGATTTCACATTTTGGTGGAGCAAAGCTACACTCTTGGTAGAAGGGCAATGAGACTCATTTATCCAATATTTGAGTTATTATAATAAAATAAATTTTATCTTTTTCTAGAACGTGTGAGGTCACCTCTTCAATGTACAAGAAGTTTTCCACCTATAAATATAAGATCTCTTATACCAGGAGAAGCTTCCACCATTCATAGAGATTTGCCTATTTCACCTTTGCGAAGGTTTTTAATACCTCCATATAATCCAAAAAAGATGGTAGCTCAAGGTCCATGGATTAATACTTTTGGTCTATTGAATTTAGCACCACCATCACATGAACTACCTCCTGGCTCATGGAAAAATTTTCCTAAGTTTTATGGTGATGGTGAGCAACATATAGATGAAAATATTATTGAATTCTACATTGCATGTGGAGTTCTTGGAGTGGAACATGAAGATGTTTCGATAAGGTTATTTATATAAACACTCCAAGAAATTATTGTTGAAATTTTATATCATCTTACAATTGGTACTATCACAAATTGGGCTACACTCAAGACTAAGTTTGAGGAAAGGTTTAAGCCTACAGAAGATTTTCATGCCTTGTTGTCTCAACTTACACAAATGAAGAAGGAATCACATGAGCCTATGCGTGAGTTCATGTAAAAGTTTTATAAGTTGAGGAATAGGATTTTTGTGGTTACTCAACCTACACCTAAGAATTTGAAGTGCATCTTCATCAATTCTCAACTGCTAAAAGTGAGTTTTCTTTTATGAAGAGCAAATCTAGCTACTCTTGAAGCTGCTTAAAGTTTAGCCACCAAAGTAGAAGATGATTTAATCCTAGCAAGAAAGGTGAGAAATAATTCAATCAAGCCTATAGGGCATCCTTCCCCCACTTTATCTTCTAATAACATCATGGATCCCATGATTCAAAAGATCACAGATGAATTTTTTGCACTTAAGAAACAAATGTCTCAAAGCATGTCTTTTAATTTATACAAAGATGTTCCTAAGAGAACATATCCAAACTATTCTAACAATGTTGTTAGGAATCAAAATTTGAATAATCATCCCCCAACACAAGCAAGGCTTGCATTAGAGGCACCTCCATATCATGTAGTAGTCAATTGGCTGGAACCTAAAAATGATGATGTTCTAGAATTACAATATGTTCCAAAAGAAGATGCTACTCCTTTCATCATAAATGGAGAAGGAGAAGCTGGTGACTATGATATCAGATTTATGAAATTTAAAGAAGAAGTTGAATAATAAGAAGATACACATGGTGAGTCTTACACTAGTTTCACCCATTCTCAAATTCAATTGAATCAACAACAAAATGTTGATAAAAAAATCCATGGATGAACCATGAAAGGAGGTTATAATTGCTAAAATAACTCCTTTTCTAGTTCAACCAAAGGATACAATGGTAGATAAACAAGTAAGTACTCCTCATAATTATACCTCTCCTTCTTCAACATCTAGACCTAGTGCCCAAAACTTGAAACCTACAAATGAAAATGTTGATAAAAAAATCCAAGGATGAACAATGAAAGGAGGTTATAATTGCTAAAATAACTCCTTTTCTAGTTCAACCAAAGGATACAATGGTAGATAAACAAGTAAGTACTCCTCATAATTATACCTCTCCTTCTTCAACATCTAGATCTAGTGCCCAAAACTTAAAACCTACAAATTAAAATATTTAGTCGATTACCCCATATCCATATTTTGATATCATTGATCATGCCAAGAAGACTAAAATACAAATGTTAGAGGTAGTGTACCTCTAATCAAACACTGATTAATTTGAATGATTGGCAAAATTTGTAAAAAGCAAAGGGATAAATTCTAATTAGACTTCAACTAAGAGTGTAATAATTGACCCTAGCCAAAATTAAATAAAAATAACTTGGTTTTAACTTTTGCACCTAATTTTGTAAAAATATAACCTTTCTATATTATTTGTTTATCATTGGTTATAAGCTCAGTAATTATGTTATTGATTCAGGTGCTTCACATAATGTGATGCCTACTAAGGTGGCCACTACCTTGGGGTTAACCTTGATAGATAATTTTGGTCATTGATTCTCAATGGAAACCAAATAAGTACCTTTGATAGGCCAAATCAAGGATGCATAATTTTCATTTGTGACATTTCTAGAGAAAAAGATAAAAATGATAGTTCTAGTGGCTGATGTTTCAGCCTCATATGAAGTTATGTTAGGATGTAACTTTTGCAAAGATGTTGGAGGAGAAATTAATATGGATTAGTCTAGGGATAGGATACCTGTTAAGGGTGTTATGCAAAAACTTCACCCAAAAAAGAAAGTGAAGTACACTATAATAAAGATATAAGACCCAAAATCTTAGATCCTCTTTAAAACCTCCATAATGGGCACATATTTCTTATTTATAGATGAATATCCAATATCTTCAAATGATATTTTATAAAAAGATCAAAAAATAGAAGATTTTCCCTCTTTAGATGAGGAGATTTTGAATTTTGACACTATTAAGGTTGAGAGATTAAATGATGTTTAGACTTTGGAATTCAACAAAAGTTATTCATCAACTAGATTTGGAGCTAAAATAGTTCTCATATCCCTAAAAGGATAAAAAAATTCCTTTCTCTTTTAAATTACAATTTTATAATACTAATAATATTGTTGAGTATGAGGCTTTGCTATTAGGAATGGAAGTTGCACGAAAGAAAGGAATCACAAATCTTCATGCCCAAGGTGATGTTGAGATAATCATTTGTCAATTCAGGAACTTATATGAAACAAAGAATGAAATACTATGGCATTACCAAAATTAATTTTTGGATTACATGTAAAGTTTTGATGCGTTCAATATATCAGCAGTTTTAAGAGAATACAATGATAGAGCTAGTTCATTGGATGTTTTAGCCACTCTCCTTATTCCTCACAAATATTTTCAAAGAAATAAGTATACCATTAAGTTGGTTTTTTGACCCAGTCTTCCTGACAATGTTAATCATTGGTAGGTTTTTAATAATGATAAGAAAGTTATCTCATTCTTGGAGAAGGTGGAAAATTTGAGTGAGTTGTATTTTGAAGGAAGCAATTCCACTCCTCAAGAATCAATTTCTAAAGTTAATGAGGAAACTGATGAAGAAGTCTTGCAACTAAAAGGGAATAATATTCCCAAAGGGTTGGTATCTCTAAAAAGACTTTTTGATAAGCATAATCGATTCATCAAACATCAACAATCAAAATCTAATTCATCTGTAGAAATTGAGCAAGTTAATATAGGAATAGAAAGTGCCTCCAAAATGATAAATATTGGGAAATGTTGCTCATCAAAGGAAAGAGAAAAGTTGGTTGACTCTTCTACATCAATAAATTGATGTATTAGCATATTCATATGCTGATATAAAATAGTTTGACCTAAGGAATTGCAACATGATATTCCTCTCAAGCCAAGATCTCAACCTCACAAGAAAAAATAATGGAAGTATAATCTAAAAATATCAAGTATTATCATCACTAAAATTCAAAAGATGTTGAATGCTTGCATTATCTTTCCCATACATCAATCCACATGGATAGAAAATATTATTTCCTTTAAGGAAAAATAATGGAGAGATCCATATTTGTGTTGACTTCAAAAATTTGAATCAATTATCTCTTAAGGGTATTTACCAAATCCCAATAATGGATTAAGTATTACAAACTATGACTGGTTCAGAGATGTTGTCTATGCTAGATAGTTTCTCAGGATACAATCAAGTGGAGGTGCATGATGAAGATCAACATAAGACATCCACCACTACTCCATGGGGTAATTTTATGTATCACAAAATTCCTTTTAGATTAACCAATTATGGTGCTACTTTTTGAAGGGCTATGGATTTGGATTTTCAAGATATAATCAATAAGTTCATTATATTCTACCTTGATGATCTAACCATTTTCTCAAAAAAATGTCAATATCATTGCAAATATTTATAGTGAATACTTGAAATATGTTGTGAACATAGGATATCTCTTAATCCCAAGAAGTCCATATTTGGGGTTACAAAAGGAAATCTCCTTGGACATATTGTGTAGGAGTTATATGGATCTTTGGCTAATAAACAATATAAGGTCATCAAGGTGGAGGAGGATTATTTCCAAATTTATATTAGGTGGAACTCGATTATTTATTATAAGAGTAAAATTGGTAAAATAATTAGATGTTCTACTTCTTAGCTAATAATTTTCCCTCTTTGAAATTGTCTAGAATCATGGACCTTATCTAAATTATCTTCTATCTCATTGTCACTTTCAAATGGAAACTCATATGTTTCCAATACTAAATTTTTGCATGGGTTCCTTCCATCTTGGTTTTTACTCTCATTAAGAGTGGGTACAATTTCCATTTTTTCCATATCATTTTGGAATATGTTAGAATAATCTATGAATTCAACATAGTTTGTATTTTTAGGGTTAGCTATGTTATGAACTCTAAACTAGGAGTTTAGGGCCAAACTAGCTAAGTTCAAAGAATTAGAGGCATGTTTATTATTTTACTTTCCACTATCAAGAGGATTGAGAATGTTTATATTACTAGGCGTTTAATCTTAAAATGGAAATGGATCATAAATTTGGAGTATATAGGGTTAACAATATAGAAATGATAATGCATAAGGGTGATAGTCATATCTACAATAGGCCAATTGGGTGTTAGACTTAGATATAAACATAACTAAATGAATTATGTTGAGGATAAGATAAATATATAAATTACAACTAAGTTATACATGGAAATGATAAAAAATTAATATACTTAATTATTTTTAATGCTAAAATAATGTTATATTTAAACAAGCAGAAAGCAATCTAGAAGATGATTCTGGAATAGTCATTAGATTTTGGATTTGATGCTTATGGTGCTCTGGATACTAATATTATTTTGGAATGGTTGTGTTTATGATACTATATAGGTTTTTAAGTAAGTTTCCTATATAGAATACCTACTAAAAAGGATGTAACCACCTGGATGCTTTTGGGTTTGACTTCACTTTTCCTTTATTGCATTCAGACCTAGGTCATGGACTGTTCCTCATGAATTTTCAAAACTCTCATTCTTAATCTTCATGGTGACCTTAGGTAAAAATGGGTTAGTGGACATATAGTGTTGAGTAGACCCTAGGGACCCATCTATCAGTGAGCATTGCCCACATAGATAATACTCTGAAGAGGGACTTAAACTAATGTAGTTCTCCCCTACATTTTGGATTCTATGCGAAGCATACAATATTATTCAAAGTAAGTACAATGGTGACTTATACTGTAAATTAGAAAAAATAGCACTTGTGATACTCATTTAGTACTTCAAACTTGTGGATGTGTTGTACTTATGATTGGTATGGAAATAAGGAATCTTTGTTTAATTAATGCTTGATAGAGTGATTTTGATAAGTTTCCTTAGTCTCTCTTGGTATTTTCTATATGAGGAATGAATGTGGGTTGATATTGTATTTATATAAATACATTTGGATAAGTAAATTAATTAAAATGGTGACCTATATTGTAAATTAGAAAATATAGCTCTTGTGATACTCATTTAGTACTTCAAACTTGTGGATGTGTTGTACCTATGATTGGTATGGAAATAAGGAATATTTGTTTAATTAAATGCTTGATAGAGTGATTTTGATAAGTTTCCTTAGTCTCTCTTGGTATTTTCTAGATGATGAATGAATGTTGGTTGATATTATATTTATATAAATACATTTGGATAAGTAAATTGTATCAAAATAGTTAGGTTGACCATTAGGATATTTTTCATTTGTAAATTAGATGACTTTATGGCACTAGACACTTGTATCAAGTTAGGACACTAAAATCAAATATAGTTTCTATCATGTATGTTAGTGTCTAGGGAGAAAGAAATTAAGTGTATTCTATCAAAAATTCATCATGTCTATAAATCAATCCTAACTTGGAGAAGATATATCATACCATACACTTTTGATTGGGGACACATTTTTTAAGCACGAACATGACCAATATGAGGATCTGATAGACTCGATTAAGGGATATCTTACCACAATAAACTATGCTAGGGAGGGTTATAAATCCTCTAGTCAAACACAATCATGAAATAACCTTAAGGTAGTCTTGTGTTTTGATATCTCACAAAACTCATAATAAGAAAATTAAATCTAATCTGGTGTTCACCAAAGCTTATGACACAATATGAGTGGTTAGTAAACAATCAAAACATGCAGAGGAGAATATTAATTATGTTATGTATGAGTAAGTCCCTAATATATGAAATAATAAGATTAATATTATTTTAAGCTAATATTTATGCTACTTCTATCTACTAAAGAGAGGAGCAAAGTTAGAGAATACTTACCTAAATGATGAAACCATCGAGACTCAGTCTCTCACTTGGATAAAAATGATTTGTAAGAGGTTTTTTTTGTTTTTAAGGATCACTAAGAAAGGCCAAAGCATCTAAGACTTATCCACAAGACTATATTCTCCAAGTATAAACCCTAAGCTAAGACTCTTCAAGTAGAATGGTAGAAGGGCATATTGTAAAGAAGTGAAAGTGAATATTAAATCTTGATTGAATATTAAATAATGACAAAATGATCTTGTATATATATATGTATATTTTATCCTAAACCCTTCCAAAAATCTTAATCGATAGGGTCGACCTAGTCAACCTAGCATAATTTTGGATAATTATTTAGTAGGTCATGTGTTATGTTAGCCAAGGGACAAACTAATTCCTAAGTGAAAATCACCCAAAACTATACCAGGTCAACCCAATCAACCTAGTACAAACAACTATAAAAAGGGACCTAAGGTAAGGAAAAGAGGGATGGAGAGTGGTAAAATACTAGAGGAACATGTAACAGAGGATTAATAACTTAGGGAATGGTTTTGAGAACTATTTGGATTGGTAATAATGTGGCAATAATAAAAAACAATCTTGGAATACACCAATGGTCTTCCCACCTCTTTTCCAATGTATCCCTTAGGGCATGCACTCAGGGAGATTGAGATTTGATGAGTTACTACAATATGTAAAGCATCATTATTTGATAAAAGTTATAAATATTATGTGTATACATATACCCCACTCTAATATCATCATGTGTCACTAATATGAAATAGGGGATGGTGCTTCAAAAAAGAACATAAGAACACATAACACTGATGCAAAAAAAATATAGTATTTTAAAGCATAATATAATGGAAAGTGAATAGCAAAAAAGGAAATAACTAAAAATAAAATTTGATACGTACCTTGATTTAACTTTATCTCTAGATGGTTGTTTGTTATGTTGTTAGTTTTGATTGTGTAGGGCACAAAGACTACTTTTGATAAACCCAAGAATACAAAACTAAAGACAAAAATAAATAAATACAAGAAATCCAAGATAACGTGTCCTATGTAGACTGGATGTACCTTGGAATTTGGCAAGCTAGGGTGACAAGTGATATGTTAGACCAAATGACCAAGTTAAAAAAAAAAGTAAATCAGGTAACCAAAAATCCAAAGCTACTAAAGACCAAAAAAATTGAAACAAGTAAACCTTAAGTAAGAAATGCAAACTCACCAAATCAATCTAAGGATACATGTCAAAAAGATGGTAATAAAAAATCAAATGTAAAAGAAGTAACAATATTTACTTAAACAAAGATAGATAGCCAAAAAAAGTGGTAAAACAACATTGATAAGTGAGAAGTAACAATCCATATCTCACTCAACAATGGAAAAAGGAAAGAAAATTCATAAAAAGGGAAAACAACATTTCTGAGAGAGAAGTAACAAGCCAACATCACTCAATAATGGAAAAAGGTACAGATTTAGGTTCCTGTAAAAGAAGGGTAGTAAAATAATGAAAAATGAAAAAATGAAAGAAAACAAAGTCTATAAATTTAAATCTATGGTGCAAAGAAATTAATCCATAATTACTCAAACATGTTTAGCTCTAAGGATAGATAAAAATGAAACAAAGTAGTGTTGGCATGTTTTTTTTTACCATATGAAGAATAAATAATAATAGAAGAGGGAAAATAGATTTAAAATCACACATGCCTATCAAGGGGGGAGATAAAATGGGTGGAAGGGAGAATGAAGGAAAAACCAAGGTAGAGGAAATCTTTATCTAAGTCAAGACTCTTAAATTAGGTTTGTCAAAATAAGAGGAATTTTGCCTAAAGGACTTTGACAAACTTATCTTAGTTACACAAGTCTTATATCAATAAATACAATATATAGTTCATCCCATGAAAGTTATATGCATGAAAATTAAAATACCTACCTTCCCACAATGTGTTCCCCATTCCTCATGATCCTTTATAGAGCTATCGGTCTACTACAAAGACTAGGTACTTGCATGAGAAAGTGGATACCACCATAGATATTATTGAATTCCCATATTATAATCTTTTGGCCTACCACACCCCAATGCACCTCAGCTTTATGTGAGGCCAACTATTGATTTTGAGCTTTGATTAGAGATAGAAAATGTGCCTGTAATCACATCTTTTGGTGTTGTTTTTACTTTTGAAATTTGTATGTTGCATTTTATTTCAAATGATTTGGATTTTATGTTTCTTGATGGATTTTTCCATTCCTCCTCCATATTGATTTGGAAATCCAAACATGGGTGCTAAAGATGACTTTTATTTGAATACTTGTGACTTGGTTGCTAAGAGAGAGGACTTTAGAGAGCATGGGGTCTAAGAGTCTCATAAATCTAGGTGAAATAAAAGTTATATCTTGAATTTAACCTTTTTTTAATCCAATTTGGAGTGAAAAGAAAGGAAATTAAGAGGAATTACATATACAACAATTTGAATTACTTCAAACCATAGAAAATGTGATAAAGAGAAAAAAAAAAGAAGTGATACAATGATAGTAAAGTGTGATTCCTTATCATAAGAATTAGGGAAATGGAGGAAAACATGCTAACATATATTGTTGTGAAAATTCCATCTATCAAAATAATTAAAATGTAAAGTTGAGAACAAGGATAAAAAACTTGTAACTATTGTAAAGCACATTATAGAAAAGGAATGATAGGATGGTAATTTTGTGAGGAAGGCCAATTCCTATATGTGGTCTTACACTTAAACTCATAAAAGAGAAAACCATGAGGGTGTTAAAGAGCATGTGAAAAAATAAATGAGATAATCAAAATATGGTATTTTTGAGGAAGATCAGGTCTTATTCATGGTGTTAAACTACAACTTACAAAACAGAAATATAAGGGATGTAAAAAGTGTGTAAAAAGAATATGAAAAATAAAGAAGACTATGGTACATCATGAGTAATATTGAGTCCTATTTGATGTTTTACAATACAAATCATAAGAGAAAGCGGAAACCAAAAGACCAAACAAGGAGGACTAAAGGTCTATGAAAAGAGAGAACTACTGTAGAGGGAGAGACCTGTGTAAGTAACCTATAAATTTTTTTAGATAGACGTGGATAGAAAACATGAAAATAAAGGAAGGATCCTAGATTAATGTCTATAAAAATGATGAGTATGTGAGAGATAAGCCCATGTGTCTCAAAAGGTTTCTTGGAGTTGAATTATTTTGGTATCATGTAATGTAGAGTAAGAGTGGGAATTGTAAGATGCCCTAGAGAATAAGTGGATGTGGATATGGGCATCATAAGATGCCCTAGATTCTGAAATAATATGTGGGTGGGCATCATAAGATGCCCCAAAGGCTAGAATAATGTGCAGATGGGAATCACAAGATGCCCCAAAATCTAAAAAGAGGAAGAAAGGATAAGAAGCAAAGAGAACCCCATATCGTGTCTAAATGGATTCAAGTTGTCCAAGAATATTTTGATAGGGGACATGATGCTTGAGAGAAATGAATAAAATGATAAGAAGGAGAAATATAAAACTAGATCATAAAATAGAGAAAGAAAAAAAAAGGACAAAGTCGACTGGGTCAACCTAGTACATAAAATAGAGGTTGAAAATTATATAGAGTCAATAGGGCTGACCTAGTATAGAAAATAGAGGCTATAAACTATATAGAATTGACAGGGTCGACCTAGTACAATAAGTAGGGGAAAATAGATAGTTTGTAAGAGACTATTTTGATAGGAATGACTATGTACTGAAACAAGATTTTTTTTTGAAGTACTCTTGAAAACAATAAATGAAAGGGAACACATAATCAATTCAGTCAATGAGGTTGATCTAATTGAGGAACAAAACACAAAACCTTGCACCAATATTGGATAATGCAAGTTTTTATAATATAACATAAAACTAAGAAAAGAACAAGTAGTCAACTTGAAAATTAAAATCTGAGTGGTCAACTTGAATGTTTTTATATTTTTAGAATATAATTT
Organism: Torreya grandis; assembly: GCA_037957365.1. Lineage (NCBI taxonomy): Eukaryota > Viridiplantae > Streptophyta > Pinopsida > Cupressales > Taxaceae > Torreya > Torreya grandis. Next base: position 3,714,529 of record JARHVA010000891.1, on the reverse strand, counting down.
TAGATGTGATAGGAAGTTAGGTGCAAACAAGGAACTAGAAATCAATCTAAGGATGGTTTCAATATGTTTACACTAAAAGGGATCTATATTGGAAATGGTATCAGCTTTGTATTAGAGCCTACCCCTTCATCTCACACACTTGAATGATAAGGGTATTGGGTGATTATCAAAAATATACCATTAACCATGTGTTTATACTTGGCTAGAAAACCAAGTGGGCTTCCCGCTTTGGTAATGAAATCCAAGTATGTAGGCCTTGGGTAGACAATTGTTAAAATATTTTTTTAAGATTTTATGATTTGGTGGTGTGTACATAAAAGATAAAATATTTTAACTAAATATTATATTAAAAACCACCTAATTAGACTACGTGATATATTCTAAGAGTGTAAGAGATAATAAATAGATGTTTGAGCTAATTATGAGCATATAAAGGTTAATTCCAACTTTAAAACATAATACAGTGTTCATTCAGTCAATAGCGTATGTAGAGAATACATAATGGGGGCGACAGTGTTGCATCTATACTAAAAAAGAAAGGGTCTAAAAATGAACTACATTGATAGAGTAGACTTAGCTTTCTAGACAGAACATAGAATATTGAACTATGTCAACACGGTCACCCTAGTGTACTATATAGGGTAGTTTTAAAGAATACAAACTATGAAAATAGAACTATACCATATTCTAAAAATGACAACTAAGGATATAAAATAACCTTAATGGGTTAGATTATATAGAGGAAACTAATATATTTATTGAGGTACCCTAATTTATACTTACAAATTCTACCAACTATGTCGACTAGGATGACCTAGCTTTATAGATCTTGTTTGTTAAAAGATTGAAAATGTATAAGGTCAATTGGATCAACCTAGTCTATTGGATTGAATGCTTGAAAATTTATAGGGTTGACTAGATCAACCTAGTAGGTTGAACTAAAGTCTATAAAACTTGCACAAATAGAATGGAGTCATCTTGATGTGAATGTGTGTTTAACCTATGCACAATAGTTAAAATTGTGTCAATACTATCAACCTAGTATTATAAATATATAGATAATAAAATGATGAAATAAGAAAAACTAAATGTGTAAGGGTTAGAGTCATGTTGGTCTCACAAGAATGTATGTAATAAAAAATGTATCATGTCTATAAATTAATCCTAGCTCAAAGAAGATAAATCATACCATACACTTCTAATTGGGGATACATTTGTTAAGCTAGAATATGACTAATATAAAGATCCATTAGACTTGATTAGGGGATATCTTAAAAAAATACACTATGCTAGGGAGGGTTCTAAATCCTATAGTCAAACATAATCATGAAATAACCTTAAGGGAGTCCTATGTTTTGATATCTCACAAAACTAATAATAAGTAAAGTAAACCTAATCTAGTGATCACCTAAGCTTGTGGCACAATATGAGGGGTTAGTAAATAATAAAAAAATGTATATGAGAATCTTAATTAAGCTATGTATGAGAAATCCCCTAATACATTAAATAAGAAGAGTAGTATTGTTCAAAGATAATACTTATGCTACTTCTATCTACTAAAGAGAGGAGCAAAGTTAGAGAATACTTCCCTGAATGATGAACCCATCAAGACTCAATATCTCCATTGGTTAAAGGGGCTTCACAAGAGGTTTTTATGATTTTTTAGGATCACTAAGAAAGGCCAAATCATCCAAGACTTATTCACAAGACTATATTCTCCAAGTAAGAAACCTAATCTAAGATTCCTTAAGTAGAATGGTGGAAGAGCAAATTATAAAAATATGCAAATGAATAATAAATATTGATTGAATATTAAATAATGATAAAATTATATTATATATATATGTGGAATTTAACATAAAACCTTCCAGAAACATTAGACGATAGGGTTGACCTAGTTTACCTAGCACAATTTTAGACAATTATTCACTAGGTTATGAGCTAGGTCAGCTAAGGGCCAAACTAGTTCCTAAGTGAAAAACACCTAAAATTGTATAGGGTCAACCTAGTTGACCTAGTATAGTTGACTATCAAAAAGGAATTAATTTGAGGAAATGAGGAATGAAGAGTGGGAAAAAATTAGAGGAGCATGTAGCATATGATTAATAGCTTAAGGAATGGTTTTAGGAGCTAGTTGGATTGGTAATAATGTGATAATAAGGGACAACAATCCTATGAAGCACCAATGGTCTACCCAACCCTTTCTCAATGCACCCTTTATGGCATGCACTTAGAAATATTAAGACTTGATGGGTTCCTATAAGATGTAAAGCATTAGTATTTGATAAAAGTTAAAAATATTATGTGTATATAATAAGGACAAGTTTAGAACTTGTTGAGATGGAATATAAATACATTTTAAGCATTCTAGGAAAGATATAAGGCTCGAGTTATCAACATAATACTGGTTGGACTAAGAGATAGGCCTAGGTTCATAAAATAGAGTATATTTAAGAAATTTGAAAGTAATAAAATGTCTATAATTAAGAGGAATAACCAAGGTTTAGGTTTTTGATTTGTATAATAATGAGGCACTATATAATCCATAAATATCATCTACATTTTCCCCCCACCCCCCACTTTAGTCTAGTAATGAAATTTATAGTTTAAAATAAAAGGAAAGTGTACTTGGGTGTGTATAACACACCTTGTCATTGCTTGTACCCAAATTGAGTGCTTTACCGGTTACCAAACTTCAACCAAGAGCATGTTTTCATATATAACCATTTCATATAATCTATAATTAAAATTACTTGAAATTGATTGAAGTTAAAATATCAAGGTTTAAGATTACACCTATTTGTTGATTTAATTGCCTTATCTATTGAAAATTTTATTTGAAAAAGATGTATTAGTTTAAGGCTATAAAATTGAGATTAGGAAATATATATATATATATAGATCTTAAAAGTGAATGTATCCAAGGAGAGAGATAAAGCCCAAGCCCCAACCTTGGATCAAAGATGAGTTTCCACCTGGCAGTTGAGATTATCTTAATTGTGCAACCCAATTATACTTATAACCTAGTGAGATTGGATGATATAATTAAGTCTAACCTAAAACATTGGCAAGATTAAGTGATTTAATAAAGTTAATTATACTGAAAAGAAAATCAACTATGACAGTAGATTAGCTTAATAAAGTATGTAAAAGTTGGATTGAGGTATTAGTACATGAAAGAGTTTTGTAATTTGAAAATAATTTGTATTTTCCAATAATATGCACAAATTATAAAGCATATACACCTTAGATATGTCTCGTGATAAAACTATATATAACATTGGTACCAATGTATAGAATTTTTTCACAACTATGAATTTGAATCATATGACTATGTGCTTTTTATAATTCATATAACTATTGTGGAGAAAATGCTTCCAAAGCATTCGCCCACTATATATGGATAAATTTGAAATTGATAGAAATACTAATGTGAATAACATGTTTCCAAAACATGCCCCTACTATAATTTGGAGATGTTGAATACTAAATAAGTGTGGAGAACATGATTCCAATGTATGACCCCACTAAATCTTATAATTATGCACATATGGAATCCATGCCCATATGACATGTCCCCACTAAATCTAAAAACTAATATAAGTACGAAATACTAAACAATTTTGGATAAGATGTTTGTAAAGCATGCCCCCACTAAATCTAAAAATTATTCCAAGTGTGGAGAACATGCCTCTATAACATGCCCCAACTAATATTTCCACCCTTTGAGGTAAGGAAAAGATAGGAAATAGTTATTACTTCACCTCAAAAGGATAAGACAAATGTATAATTTATGAATATAATTTTTTAGCATATAGAAATAACATGTTTAGGTAGATATATCATTAATTATATAGAAATAATGTGATCACATGAAGTCCTAAGATGAATGATAAGTATCATGAAAACATCTACATGTAAAAATACAAGCTCAACAAGCAAATTAAGCACAAATACAAGAGCATTGAAAATAAAGTCAAAATACAAAGGTCTAAGGAAACTGCAAATAAGGGGCATGTTCAAATACCACATAATCAAATGGATATAACTTAGTAAAATGTCCATAAAATTAAGGATGACATACTCAAATGTCCATACAACAAATAATGACATATTCAAATATCAATGAAAACATACATAGGCATGGGGGGCATAAGCCAAGGAGAATATTCAAATTCTTTGTTTCACTAAATTTTGTCTATTTCAAGTCTAAAGGAAAATAACAAAGAAAGATAGGGACAAGTGATTAGAATGAACCTAGATTATTTGCACATGGTATCTAGACATTGTGAGCACTCCTATTTAGTTGGGGAGGACTACCTGCAAATAAGAAAACACTACCAAAAGATGTTTGTTAGTAGATAAATGAGTGGGCTATCAAGCTACATGTTTGTTCTAAGAAGTGTGAAACTTCCTTAGAGATGATAGTCCACTTTTGAGAGACAAAAGAATAATGAATAACTAAAAAAGAGGTAAAGAGAGAGTTAAAGAGAGATAATATTACCATTATTAATAACCTATATGTAGTAGACAGTGATATGGTGTAGGTGATGTATTTTTTTTGTATTTTAGAAGTTGTTTGGGTAGGTTTTTGGAAAGGTTAGGGAATACATAGTCACAGACATTGGTAGGGGAGTGATCGATATCAATTATACTACCAAGGTCAATGGTGAAGGTGATAGATGTTGGTTAGGCTACCAAGGTTGGTAGGGGAAATAATTGTTTAGGAGCTGGTAGAAGGCTTTTTTAGGTCTAGAAAATGGTTTTGATTAGGTCTAGGAGATTGGGGAGAGTTATAAGAGAGAGAGTATGGTTTGGGTAGATATAGTCAGAGATTTGGTGTGTTAAGTTAAGGGGAAACAAGTGAGGAAGCTTTATAACTCCGTCATGGGGGTTCAGTTAGAAGTGTGTAAAGCAATGCACAATAGATATAAATTGATAGTAGAATAAATGTTTAAAAAACCTATAGAATAAGTGATGTACTTAGTTGTGGTTATTGAATGATAAGTGTTAGATTAATGATCCCTATTAGGGAGTTTGAACCTAAATGTTTGAATAGAGAGAACATGTGGGTGTTATTGGTTCTCAAGAGCTCATTTCTTGATCATGATTGACTTTTCTTGACGAGTCAAAATTTTGAATGCAAGTAAGAATGAATTTTCTTGATTTTTATTGACCTAAACTTTAGGTTTAAGTTTGGCTTATATTCCCAACATTAATGATCCCACCAACATTGGCCATGGGTTGATCGACATTGGTGGCCCTAAAATAGGTAAAACTTGATATTTTTGGCCTATTTTCTATTGCTCTTCATGCCAAGTGTGGCACCCATTATAAAAAAGATAAAAATCTTGAATGCAAGTAAGAATGAATTTTCTTGATTTTTGTTGGCCTAAACTGTAGGTTGGAGTTTGGCTTATATTACCAATTTCAATGATCCCACTGACATTGGCCATGGGTTGATTGACATTAGTGGCCCTAGAATAGGTAAAACTTACTATTTTTGGCCTATTTTATATTACTCTTCATGCAAAGTGTGGCACCCATTAAAAAAAGATAAAAATATTGAATGTAAGAATGAATTTTCTTGATTTCTATTGACTTGAAATTTAGGTTGGAGTTTGGCTTATATTGCCAATGTCAATAATCTAACTAACGTCAGCCATGGGTTGATCGACGTAGATGGCCCTATAATAGGTAAAACTAACTTTTTATGGCCTACTTTCTATTGATCTTCATGCCAAGTGTGGAACCCATTATAAAAAGATAAAAATCTTGAATGCAAGTAAGAATGAACTTTCTTGATTTCTACTGACCTAAACTTTAGGTTGGAGTTTGGCTTATATTGCCAATGTCAATGATCCCATCGACATCAACCATGGGTTGATCGATGTTGGTGGCCCTAGAATAGGTAAAACTTGTTATTTTTAGCCTATTTTCTATTGCTCTTTATGCCAAGGGTGGCACCCATTACAAAAAGATAAAAATGAATTTTCTTGACTTTTCTTGACTTTTCTTGACTGTTCTATACTTTGATGAGTCAAAATCTTGAATGCAAGTAAGAATGAATTTTCTTGATTTATACTAACCTAAAATTGAGGTTGGAGTTTGGATTATATTTCCAATGTCAATGATCCCATTGACATCGGCCATGGGTTGATCAATGTCAGTGGCCCTAGAATAGGTAAAACTTGTTATTTTTGGCCTATTTTCTATTGCTCTTCATGCCAAGTGTGGCACCCATTAAAAAAGATAAAAATCAAATTTATTGACTTTTATTGACTATTCCATACTTTGATGAGTCAAAATATTGAATGCAAGTAAGAATGAATTTTCTTGATTTCTATTGACCTAAACTTTATGTTAGAGTTTGGCTTATATTGCCAATGTCAATGATCCCACTGACATCAGCCATAGGTTGATCGACTTCAGTGGCCCTAGAATAGGTAAAACATGATATTTTTGGCCTATTTTCTATTTTTATTCATTCTAAGTGTGGTGTCCATTACAAAAAGATAAATATTAGAGGTTAAGAAGGAGGTAGTTGATTAGGAATTTAGTTTAGAAGTGGGAATAAGTCTTAGGTAGTTAGGATGAGGGGACTAGGTCTTGAGGTGACTCATCAGGTGAGAATTAGTCATAGGGTGAGGTGGCTAGGTAAGGTGGAAATAGGGGTTTTTTATTAATTTAATTATGTGTTTTAAATTAAATAAATGTGTGAGGGGTAAAAGCATGAGTTAGGGAGGTTAATTGTTATTATTGAAAAATGGGTTAAAAAGGGGTTTTGGCATAGGGAGTTATGCACATGTGTGTGACATAATTTTAGTGTCTAGATTTTCCCATTTTTGTCTTGTAATTTGTACTAACAAGTTTTTAAGACAAAAATAAGAGTCAGATGCTCCCAACATTGGATGAGGTATCCCCCTTCAAAATGGGAATTGATAGAGGAGAAATCAAAATTGGGTACAGGTTTGATAAAAAGGTAATTGGGTTAGTGGTGAAGAATTGAGTATCACTTCTTCATATGTGTATACTACTATGATTTATAGTTGAAAAAATAATGAATAGGTAAGCATGATTAGGAATCAAATATAATTAACCAAAGCACAGCTTGTAAGTGATAGCTGAGAGGTTGAAACAATCAAAGTTGTAGCTCCAATGGTCGATGTGTCCTAGGTATCCAAGGTAAGAAGTAATCCTAGGAAAATAAGGGTTAAATGTGATATGACGAGCTTGGTTTCCATCCAAAACACCTAATATACATGCGTGTGCACAATATCCAACTATAATGGAATAACATAAGCAGTAATGACAAAAGTTGGTGTAAAAGGGTAAATAAGAAAGGAAATATTCATGATCTCTAAGAAAAGTCATCATGGGTGAAGATTTAAGTGATATCTAATGGTGTTTGTCATGGTTGGGGAGATATTTATGATCTTTAGTTGCCCTAGTGTATGGGTAAATTATAAAAATTTAGGTTTGCTTTGTTAGGGAAAACATTATTAGAATGGTGCCGATGTCAGTGACATTGTCGATATCGATAATAAAAAGTGTCGATGTTGGCAAAATAGGGCAACATTACTAATGTTAGTATGCATAAACATCAACATCAGTAGATTAGGTCAAGAGTATCGACATCAGTAGCTAACCAAACTCAATAAAAGAGGGTTTGGTGGCTGACCAAACTCATTTGCAACTTTGTGATTAGAGAGAAAAAATAGAGATTATAGAGTGTTTGAGATGGAAAATCAAGGAAGGGAACCAATGGGAGGCACACCACCATAAAAGCTAGCTGTGCTAGCTAAGAGGAGATGAAGATACAAGTTAAGAGTCTCTGTTAGTTGGTTTGAAATTTAATTTGGGTATTTATAGTATTTAGGCTAATATAGAGGTGGGGGTATAGAAAACATTATTAGAGGGGTAAAAATGGGTAGGTTAGTTTTAGGATAAGTTGGGGGGTTGTTTGGGTAGGTTTTTAGGTAAAATTTATAATATTGGGTTTGGGTCATTTAGTCCTAGGGCTGAATTAGTCACTAATGTTAGTGAGGTTCACCAACATCAGTCGATATGTCATCAAGGTCAGTAGGTGCCTGTTGATGTCAAGCAATACTTACACCTTCAAATCACCAATGTCAACATTAATGCCAATGTTAGTGACTATAAAAACTAGAAAAATAGGAGAAAGGGTTAGTTTGGATTTGTAGCGGAAGTATTCAACTAGCCTAATGGCTGAAGTAACCTCAGAAGACCCCATGTTGACTGAGTGTTGCCTATAGAGCCTAGTTTAGGGCCTTAGGATAATGTAGTTCTCCCAGAGCCTAGGAAAAAAGATCAAAGCTATGGTAAAAATGTATGTTAGGGGAAATAGGTAAAAAGGTAGGTTGAGATATGTCAAGAGGTCTAGGGCTTAAAATATAGGGCATAGTGTTAGGGGTTAGGGATATAGGTTGTAAGGCCTAGAGTCATGATAGATGGGTAGGCCTAGGGTGGAGAGCTAAAATAGGTAGTAAATAATATGGTAGAGAGAGAGTTAGTGAATCCGAGGGTAAAGAGGTAGGTAGTGAAGCTTAGGGTAGAGAGAGAAGAGTAGGGTAGTTAGTTAGGTGGGTATATGGCTGAGCTAACCTCAGAATACCCTATGTCCATTGAGTTCTACCTACATATCCTAGTTAAGGGCCTCAGACCAATGTAGTTCTCCTAAACAGAAGTGAAAAAGGTAGTGATAGAGTATAGTATAAAGTATATGACTTGAGTTGTGTGTGTATAGATGTAGGCGAGGATAGGCCTGACATTATGAGATCATCTACCAAAGATTTTGACATGTATGAGGAGGGATGCCACTCTAGATAAGTGGGATCACATGGAATCCATGTGGTTAGGAGGAGTGTGATAGTATTTTTAAGTCACCTGGGAGGTGTTCCTTATGATAACATTGATTGAGAAGTGGGATTACACCACCAACACCTTCCATCTTCTGACCATAGAGTTGATAGTGACTCAAGAGGATGTTTATAACATTTTATAGCTACCACTCCAAGGTGAGGATCTCTTCATACACTTGAGAGAGGAACATGATATACACATGGTTGCATTATATGGAGAGCATGTTAATGAGGTGACCTACCATTTAGCGAGTTTCACGCATGAGCCACTCTATATGGCTAATGAGGAGTAACATCGACTAAGCATCCTGATGATGATAAAGATCATGGTGTATACATTACCAGATGTAGATGGTGGTAGATTTATGATTGCATTGATAGGTGTGCATGCATAGATATTTGAGTAGTGGAGTATTTTTGCCTAGGGTCTAGTATTTAATGTGTAGTTATACAAAGAGCTATGGGGTTTGAAACTATGATGGTGATATAGTTTGTGTGTCATCCATCTACTACACTATTAGGAATACAAGCACATCATGGTAACATGACCATTAGGGTTACCTATCATGATCCTAGATTGCTTTAGTGTTGGTTTTAGATGGTACAGAGAGGGCATGGCATAGACTCAAGTGGATGGCATGGCTTAAGACATTGCCTATTATAGGCACATGATTGAGGGTTTGATCCTTACAAATATTTTGTGGAGAATCTACCTAACATACTTTAGTTTTAGAGGATAGGCACAACAACTTATTTATTTGTGGAGATCACTATGGGTCAGGGAGAAATGAGTTGGTGAGTTGGAGATGGTACCTATGACATAGGTCAAGAGGTAGTTCAGTTTAGTTCAAAATATTTTGCCTGCCTTCCCTTGATATAGGAAGGATGACATAAAGGATCCCCTATCATTTCCCCAAGAGATAGATAGGATAGATTTTGAGGATCTACTAGTAGGGCTTGGTGTTGGATACCTAGGTTACACATTGATTTATATATCTTGGTGGGTAGGTTTACATCTTGTAGTGGATGTTAGGAGGCCACCACCAAATTTATAGGGGTTGATGAAAGAGAGGGATGTAATGGTACAAGCTTGATATGCAACAGTGTAGGCTAGAGATACATCCCAAGCATAGGTATTAGCCTTACAAGGATGATGGTGATGGTGTAAGGTTAGGTTTGGGAGTTACAGGGCTTGGTTGTAACACTATAAGGCCAAGTTGTAGACTTACAGGGTTAGGAGACTATAGTGATAACAGAGAGGGATAGTCTTAGAGCATTAGATCAGGTTGCTCCTCCTCCTCCATCACCATAGGGACTAGTATAGGCTAGGCCATCATCAGGTGCTATGGGACCTCCATAGACTATATCTATGGTGAGATATACAACTACCCTGAATGAGATTATCTATTATGAGAGGGTGATTAGAGATTTTTTATAGATTTAGAGATATTCAAAGTTTAGAAAGTAGGAGAGGTCTATCTCATGTGCCATGGCTTCTAGATCACATAGATATAGATGAGTGAAGAGTGGTGATGACATTGCTTCCTCATGACCATGCAGAGAGCCTCAAGGACCATAAGAGTTAGAGTTTTCCATTTTTGATTATATATATTATATGTATATCATCCTGCAAGACAAATATGTGACATGTATATTTTGAGAGAGAGAGAGAGAGAGAGAGAGAGAGAGAGAGAGAGAGAGAGATGTTATTATGATGATGTAGTTATGGACATGTATTTTTATCACACACACACACATACATGAGATGTTCATTTATTATGTTTATGAGATGTGTTTATTTTGATTATGATGATGATATAGATGATGTTTATATAGATGATAGTTTTATGCTATGTTAATTTGATTTTAATGTTGATCATGTTAGTTGAGTTAGACTAGCCTTTCTCATATTGTGATGGTATATGCATGGTTGGCTAGTTAGTTTCATCTTAGCATTTTTCCATATTTTGTGATGGTGTATGCTTAAAATGAATAAATTGGTTTTGTTAGTTTATTTTTTCATTTTTCCATATTTGTGATGCTATATGCATAAAAGAAATGAGTAGGCTTTGATAGTGTTGGTATGACACTGTTTCTTTATCTCAAATAGAGAGATCAACATGTGATGTGGATGGGAAAATAAAGAGGCAAAATGCTCATGCACCAGAAAAGACCATAATTAGAATATAAATAGGCTCAAGAAAATGAGCCTCTTTCGTGACTTATATCTTTAAACCATTATGTTTGTTAGAGAATCATCATGTTTACCTTATATTAAGTGAGCTTCACGGTCCCTTGAAAAAGTATGAGGGAAAAAAAAGGGTAAAGTGAGGGAAAATGTTTGAGTAGCATAGGCAAATCCGTGTGACCCAAAATCTTATAGGCAAGTCCATGAATTAAAGCATATTTTTTTTAAGTGTACGCTGATCAATGTGAGAAGCCTACAATGGGATTTTGTTTGGGTGAAGGTCATATAAATCTGATCGATGTGAGAAGCCTTTTTCATTTGTATTTACCTTTGAGAACAAAGCTTGGCTTAGACATCCTTCAAGGGAGTGGTCTAAGTGTTTATTTTTAATTTTAAATATCTCTCCTTCAAGGGAGTAGTCTATTGATAGTAGCAAAGGGAAGTTACATAGTTGTCCTTCAAGGGAGTAGTCTACATTGAGAAGTATGACCTGAGACTTTATAACTTTGCCACATATCCCATTTGTTTTTGTTTTTTTTATCTTTTAGTCATAGAAAAGACTACAGAGGCATAGTATTTTTATACTTTGAGGGGAAAACCATACCACTACATAAGTTAACTAATTGTATAGGAGTAAGGGTGAATAAGAAGGAAATTAATGTAATAGGGATGCTCAAGGGATGAGCTCAATTTAAACATGAGGTGAATCAATGCTCATTTAACAAAATAATGGTCATATGTGTAAGGCATTTAAAGGCTTGGGTTTTGGCCTCCCTTCAAGAGAAGACAAGTGATGAGTTCTTGAGCCATACTTATGAGTTATGATATAAGGTACAAATAAATGAGGAGAAAACTTACCCCATTTGATTTTCTCCATTTGATCACGTGTTGATTTTATTTTAAGACAAGATCTTCTATATTGAAATCTTTTTCTTTGATTTTTTTTATAATCATGTTTGATACGCTCCTAATAGATTTAGAGGTGATTGAGGGATATGAGATGATGCTCATCAAGCAGTTCATGTTGAGCCAAACGTTCTTAGTGAAATTCATCATTAGTAAGCATGTCTTATAGAGAAATGCAAAGAGAAGGGATCTAGAATTTAAGAGGAAAAATAGCCTCTATCTCATATACTAATGAAAAAGGTGTATCACCTGTAGGGGTTTGAATGCTAGTGTGATAAGCCCATAAATAAAAAGGAATGTGTGTGTGTGTGTGTGTGTGTGTGTGTCAATCCTTGCCCGTATAGTTGACTACCTTCATTAAAATTTTGGTCACTATTTTGTTAGAAGCTTCTGCTAATCCATTTTCTTGTGGATAGTTGGTGTTGAGAAGCTTAATTTTATTTGAAATGTATCACAAAGACTTTGAATAGTCTTGTTTTGGACAGATTAAGTCAATAATTTTGGTATATTTCATGGAGATGAGAGGGATGGCCTTGACACACTTGGTGAAGTATTCAATGGAAGTAATGATAGAATGATGATAGAGGGATGAATTGGGGTTAATTTCTCTAATTAGATATAAGCCCCATTAGGAGAAAGGACAAAAGTCTTTTGTGACTTGTAATGCATGACTAGGAATGTGAAGGAGGTTAGCATGTTGTTGACACTTGACTCAATGTCAAACATAATTAGCATAGTCTTGATGGAGCATAGTCCAATAATATCCAAGTCGAAGGATATGCTTAGCAACTACATGACCATTGAAATTCCCACCACAAATCCCATCATGGACTTCCTTAATAGCTAAGGGAGTCTCAGTACTAGTGAGGCATCTAAGGAGAATACCATCAAAACCTTACTTGTAGAGAAGTCCCCCTAGTATAGTGTAACAAGTGACATGTTTTATGAAGGCCTGTTTCCCATTATTGGAGAGATCAGGAGGGGTAATAAAGAAAGAAAGATAATCTGTGAGTCACTTATACCATATGTCATGTAGGTTCGATGTTACATTTTCAATAAAGAGGATGTTAGATGAGACATAGGAGGGTAATGTTAAGTGATGCATGGTGACATAGATTCTCAAGGAAGAGGATGAAGAGGGTATGTGTGAAGCAAGTGAAGCCATCATGCTAGCAAACTTTTTTGTAGATCAAGGAATAGTTTGTAAGAGATACGAGTCAAATGATCCTAATATCATATCTACATGATGTTTATACCACTGTAGAATTTAATTTTTGCATAGGTAGGAACCATTAATCTAGTTAATCACTATCTAAGAATCACCAAAAGTGGTTATGGATTTGATACTGAAGAAGAGAGTTGTTTTAAGTCCTAAAATCAAAGCCTCATATTTATCCATATTATTAGTGGATTCAAAATATAGTTTAAATGACAAAGGCATAGGCTCACCATCTAGAGGAATAAGAATGACCCCTACACCCCCACCATGTTGACATCTAGATCCATCAAATAACATCATTATTTGATAGGAGATGTCATCGGTGGAGAGCATTGCAATAGATTCATAAAGGAATTTGAGGTTTGAAGGTTGATTATTAGGTAAAGGGGTAGCAGCTAGCTAGTCAAAGATTGTTTGCCCCTTAATAGACTTTTACTGAATGAACTCTAAGTCAAATTAAGCAAGAAGCATGAGCCACTGATCTACACATTGGTTATGATATGACTTATAATGCATGTATTTAAGGGGATTAATATGGGAGACCACATAGGTTTTATGATTTAGGATATAATGGCAAAGCTTGGAGGCAAAAAAGACCAATGTAAGGAAAAAAAATTTAGTATGGGTATATTAAGTCTCATAATAAGTGTGAAGCTTATGTAGTAAACAAACTACTCTTGATGTTAGTCATTTTGATGTGCAATCATAGCACCTAGAGAATGGTCATAGAGATGTATAGGTAAAAAGGATAATTCTCCTTAGGTAGAATAAGAACTAATGTGGAAAGGAGATACTATTTAGGTGAATCAAAATATTCTTGGCAACCTATATTCTAATTTAAGGAGACATCCTTTTTGAGGAGATGGTGAAATGGTTAGAAATGATCTGACAACTGAGAAATAAAGTGATGAATTGAATAAAGTTTACCTTGTAAGCTTTGGAGTTATTTGATATTAGTAGGTGGAGGCATCTTTAAGATTGCTCTAACCTTAGCAGGATCAACTTTGATACCATAGAGAGAAATGATAAAACCTAAGAGTTTACTGGAAAGAACTCCAAAGACATGTAAATATGGTTTCAAGAATTGTCAAGTGGTTTTGATGAAATTTATACTTTCCAAGTAAGTCATCCATGTAATATTCCATAATTTTGTGTAGGATATCATGGAAAATGTAAGTCATGGTGCATTGGTAAGTTGCACCAGTGTTCTTTAAACCAAAAGGCATGACCTGATAACAGAAAGTCCCCCATGGGGTAATAAAGGTTGTTTTGTGCTAATCCTCAAGAGCAACTAGTATTTTATTACATATAGAGAATCTATCCATAAGTGATAGCATCTCATGGCTGATCATTAGATCAACAAGTTGGTCAATACTTGGCAATGAGAAGTCATCTTTTAGACAAGCAAGGTTTAAATCGTGATATTTGATACAAATTTAGATTCCCCCAATCACTTTTATGATAGGAAAAATATTGGAAATCCATTGTGGCTAGTCAATGGGTTGGATAAAGTTAACAAAAAGGAGGTGTTAGAGATCTTCTTTGATTAGGAGAGCAATACAAGGATGCATCTTGTGAAGCTTTTGCTTAATAGTTTTAGCATCTCAATTGGTGACAATGTTATGGGTGATGATAGAGGGGTTAATACTAGGCATGTCATTGTAAGACCAAGTAAAGGCTTTGCTATGGTCATTAATAAATGTGGCATAATCAACTTGCTCAGAGGAGTCTAAAGTTTGGCCAATCTTGAGGATGTGAGGGCTATCATGAGAGGGTAAGTTGATGTTAATGGTTGATTCATTTAACATAGTTTGTGTTTTAGATGGGAGTGATCATTAGATATAGGAATCATCCACACCCATGTAGGTGAGAATTGTATCATCATCTTGACATTAGACAATGTTAATAATGGGAGAGTCTTCATCAATTATTTTAGGATGAAAGAGAGGAAGGGAACTTGTTTCCTTACCTTGATGATAGGTGATAGGCCCCAAATGGATGACATTAATTGAAAAAAATTAGTAGGTATGGATACCTCTAATTTGATAGGTGATGGTGGAGAAGAAGGTGGAGAAAGAGAGAATAGTTCTTCGATAATTGGTATATGAGAAGTTTTAATGAGCTTAGTTGGTTCATCATATCCCACTCCATGCCTCCTTTTGGCATTTTCAATGGTTTGGCTAGTGGGATATTCAATAGGCATACCAACACCTTGTTCATATTGACCCAAACCAAATCCTTTCTAGGCACACCTATAGAGATTAGTGTGAGCAAATCTAGGGTTACTCCAAGAAGAGAAGTTAAATCTAAATGGTTGTGGTGAAGAAGATGGATTGCTAACAATGGGAGCTTGATCAATTCCCCCATATATAAAATTGGTTTGAAATCTAGGGTGGCCATAAGGGATGATCATCCTAATATGGAGATCATAACTTGGGTTCATGTGAAGCCTTCCATACTCTTGTGGAGTATAGAAAATGTCAAGCATCAAAAAATGACATTCATTGAGTGACAAATGTTGAAAGGTCTCATCCATGGGATCTTTGTCAGGAATTTGTGTTATCAGCATTTGAGTAACCATGGGAGTGGAGCTTGTAGAAGCTTTAGAAGTATCATGATGAGAAGATGATTTTTTCAATGGAATGAGAACATAAATAGGACTATAGGTCATATTGCATCTTTTAAATGGAGGTGGGTCAATAGGTATAACATGTACTTGTCCATCATGTTCAAACTTGACACAGTGGTGCAAAGTTGAGGGTACACATTCCATATCATGTATCCAAGGTCATCTAAGTAGTATTTTATATTGGAAATCTCCTTCCATAATATAGAAGAGCTTGGGAATAGTGCAGGGACCTACATAGATATGTAAGACAATAGTGCTTACCATATTATCTGTAGTATCATTAAAGGAGTGGAGTACCACATCAGTTTGAGACATGAAATTATCAAGAAGGGATATCTATTTATAGGCATGATTGGAAATAATATTAATACTATCTCGCACATCAGTCATAACTCTCTTAATATGAGTTTGATCAATATATGTGGTAATAAAAGGGCAAAATCTCGATCTTTAGGGTGTTGAAGTGGAATTTTTGAATCACTAAAAGAAATTAGGGAGACAGAATTAAGGGAGATGACCAAATATATAAGAGGTTGGGGATCATCTTATTATACCTCAATCACTTGCAAGGAACTAATCAAATCTTGATGGTGTTGGGATGAGTTTTGGATTAACTCATACAAAGACATTTTCATAGGAGTTTGGTGAAGTTGTTTCACCATTGAGCTTTGAACAACATCCAAAGATGTTGTTTTAAGAATACCCAAGATGGAAATATTAGGATTAGGAGGAGTAGTTTCTTTGGTGAAGGGATGGGCCCAGGGAGAAGTGACCTTTACCTCAGCATTATCTTTTTGGTTTTGTGACCTTGTGGACACATTAACTGTGTTGAACTAAAATGTTGGTGAAGGATGTGGTAAAGGGGTTATGTCAACATCTTTAGGTTTGATTTTAGGTGGAATGGTAGGAGTCATTATGGATGCCAAAGGTATAATAAAAAGAAGATTAATGAGAGTATCATTGAAGAGAGTGTTGACATCAAAGTGTTGCTGAATATTACTATGAGGGTTTTACAAATCTTAGTATCATGTCTAGGTGAATGATGATATAAACACACTTTTTTATCATTAAACCAAGATGGATTAATACAAAGAGGACTATAAGGCTTAATGGGAGGAAGAGTTATTACAAAATATTGTAACAACTGACATAGGAAAAAGCTCTAAGAGCTTGTAGGTGGGCTCACACTTATTGTGATAATAGGAGTAGATACTTTCTTATGTTTTGGTGTTAAAAAGGTAATTTTATGTGGTGCTTTGTTTGGTGATGGTGGAGTTACATGTTTTGTTGTCACTTTATTAGTGTTAGATGTACAAGGCCTACTAGATGGCAAAGGTAGGAGTGGAGGTAACTTAACCTCTTATTTTGCTTGGGTCAGTAATATTCTAACTAAAGTAGAGGGTGTGGTCCCAAAATGGATGGTAAATTGAAGGTTTGAAGAAGGGATCAGTGAGATATAGGAAGCTTAACATTATTTTATAATTTAGGTCATAAAACTCTAACTTGTGGTTGAAGATTTAAATCTAATTTCACCTGTGGATGAATTAAATTAGAGATGGGGTGTAATTCTAAGGGCCTAATTTATTTTAATGTAGTAGATTATTATGAGGGTTAGGGTTTTGACATATATCATTGAGCTTTAGGTACTTTTGGTGAAGAAGATATAACTTTGTCAAAGACCTTGGGGTAAAGGGTAGTAAGAGGGTTGGTGGTAAAGGTTGACATTCATTGTGTCAGATAAGGAGTTTTTAGATAGTCCCAAAATACTGCATAATCTAGCTTCATAAAATTAAAAAAATCTAGACTTCTCACCAAATTCAAGAAATGTTTAGATAAAGTTGACATAGGCCTTATAGTTGTGTCTTTAGAAGGTTATAGTTTTTGGGAGAGAGGGAAATCATTGGTTTTTTCTACTTTGGGCTAAAGACAAGTAAGAACCACAATGGGGTCCTCTTCGAAAAAGATAGGAGAAGAGACATGGTCTGCCATGGGTGAAGGGGAGGTAGGTGAAGAAGATTCCTCAAGAGGGTAAACCATAGGTATTATGGCTATCTTAACATGTGGGTGAGGCATGGATAAAGTATGATCTTCCATAGGTAAAATAAAGGGTAATAGTGATATAATTAGAGTTGGCACAATAAGTCTCTCATCTATTATGGGAGTAGATAATACTAACTCCTCTAAGTGCAAAGGTGGAGTGGGTGGGGTACTACTCTCTATAGGTGGAGGAGAGGTAGGTGAAGAAGGTTCCTCATTAGGGTGTAATGCAGGAATGATGTTCCCTTCAACATGTGGTTGAGGAATGGGTAAGATATGGTTTTCATGTCGTACAAGGATAGATAATATTGGTACAAATAGAATTGGACTTACAAGCTCCTCAGGAAGAAAAAGAAGTGGTAAAGGAGGCTCTTCCTCTCGAGGGCATGGAATGGGTGAAATAGGCTCTTCTACCTGAGGATGAAGAATGGGCGAAATAGATGCCACTAAATGTGGGGAAGGAGTCGATGAAATGGATGTCTCTTGTTGAGGGGAAGGTTGAACTAGAGTTAAAGGAAAGACCATATTAATCATATGGATATTATGATCACATGAGTTAGTTGTGGTCTGTACAATATTTTGATTCAATGAATGGTTAGGAAAAGGGTGTTTGAACACATGTATACTTTGATTAGGGGGTGCATTAGGATTATCCAAGATGAGATCACCTCTATTAAACATATCTTAAACAATGTTCTTGAGTGTCTTATAGTTATTATAATTGTGGACTTTAACTTAATGGTAATCACAAAACTCATCTTCCTTGTACTAAGTTAGGGTAAGATGAGAAGGGTCAAATCGTATAGGAGGTTTGATCTAAGGAAGAGGTATGACACCTTTTTGTAATAGTTTCTCTAAGATGGATGTATATGACTCCCCAATGGGAGTGTATTATCTTTGTTCATACCATTATTGGAATTTATTAGTTAGATTTTGGGAAGTTAAGGAATTTAATTGGTCTATGGTTGTGGAAGAAGCTGACTTAAGGACCACCACATTAGTGGAGCCTTTAGTTTTTTGGTTAGAGAGAGAAGTTTTAGAGGAGGAGGAGGAGTCATTTGATTTGGAATTGCAATTTTTATTTTGCAACTTGACTTTTCCTTTATCTATAATGTGAACCTCAACTTTCCATGCCATTTTAAAGGCCTCATCAAATGTGAGGAAAGTTTATACCCAAAGTGTAGATGAGATGTGCTTAGCACATGCCCTTGAGAAGAGCTCAATAAGATCATGTTGGGGTAAGGAGAAGGAGAGTTGATTGATGAAGCTTCTCTAATGAGTGACAAAATCTACAATAGACTCATCATCAAATTGTTTGACAGAATAAAGGTCTATTATAGAAACCTTCTTAGAAATGTTAATAGAGAAATGGTCTAGGAGGATTTGTGCAACTTGAGTAAATGAGAAAAGGGAGTGCTAAGGTATAGAGCTATACCAATCCAAGGAAACACTTGAAAGAGACATAGGGAAAGTGCAAATTAGTAACACATCATCATGCCCTATTAAATAACAAGCATGTCTAAATGCTCACAGGTGCTATTGTGGGTCCTCTTTACTCTAGAATGAGTAAATTTAGGGAGTTCTCATTGTTTTGGATAAGGCCGAATGGGCACAAAAGGATAGATTGGTTCATTGCATATTTAATCATAAGATAACACATTCTTTGAACCAAATATAGATGTTTCTAAATTAGAAATCTTATCCATCAACATCTTAATGAGTTCTAGAGGGGGATTAGTTTGGGGAATACCTCCTAAGTTATAGGGAAGCTAATAGGAAGCAAAGAGAGCATATGACATAGCGTGATAAGGTTTTTTTAGATCAACATAATGATAATGAGTCATAGGCTAGGGTGTAGAAAGAAAAGGGTTTTGTCCCATTGGGTTGAAGACTATGCCTTGGTTGGTTGTTGTTATTCTAGGTTAGATTATTGGCATGGTTATACTAGATGAAGGGTGCATCATAATTTGGGTAATTATAGGCATGAGGCTAGATGGAATAGGTACCACTAAACTTTAGAATGGGGTGACTTGACTGAATAAGTTGTGGTTTTGAAAGTAGGGAAGTCACACCAGGGTTTAGGTGGGGTTGGGCAGTTGGAGATGTTACACTTTGGACATTATTTATAGTTGGGTTACTCATCAAAGTGGTTGTTTGGGTAACCATGGAGAAAATAGTGGAGGCAACTGAAAATGAGTTTGTATCCATTAGAGAGGTTGGAATACCATAGATTAGGTCACGTGAATAATTATGGGTTCAACTCATAGCAAGGTAATGCTGAAGTGCTACCACATTATGTTCAAGAAATTTAGCAAAATCTTCATCTCCCTTAGGTGTAATTGGAATTTGTTTGGGGCTAGGAGTATGCTCTATATCTGAAGTATGCTCCATGATAGAATCAAAAGTGAGAGGGGAAGGTGGAAGTGGTTGTTGGCTTGCATAATTGGCAAGAATTTTGGCTTGAGCTCATGTCAATACCATGCAAGAAGAAGTATAAATAGTCTTACTACCCTGTATTAGAAACAAAATAAGGAAAACCCAAGTTTGAGTGTTGGTAAGTGGGTTATTTTAGCTTGTTGTTTTGAGAAGATGAAATTACATAGTTTTTGATGTTGGTTGCTTGACCGATGTTGGTAGAAAAATTTTACCAATGTCAGTGGATTAACCAATGTCGATAGGTAAAATTTGTTGATGCCGATAGGGTTAACTAATGTTAGTCACTATGATATCTTGGGAGATGGAAAATTTGATGTTTTAAGAAACTAAAACTTGAAACTAGGTAAGACAATGGATGTAAGATTTCTGTGTAAGAAGGAAGAATAGTAAAAACACTTGAGATAATAGGTTATACAAACTTAGTATTAGAAATAATATTGATTTAGTGAATCAATAAAATAAAATGTCCTTATCAACTCCAAAATATAGAAGGTAATAGAAAAGTAGGAAAATAACATACATCCAACAACTATTAAGTCCTAGAGATTAATTTTTAGTCTCACGTTGGCTTATGCCTTAATTAGATAGTGAGAAGAGAGTTTGGTTATCAAAGGTAGTAAAAAGCAATTTAGAGCTAGTTTTAGGTTAGTTTTAGTGCTCATGAGGAAATCTATGTTAGACCAGGTACATGGCTTATTATAGGAGCTTTCTCTCCACACTTCATAGACCTAGAGCTAAGCTGGGTTGCTTAGCCAAAATATACCTTATATCTAGAGTTTATACTCCACCAGAGAATGGAGTGGGTTTTCCCCTTAGTGGTGAAATCAAGTAGGATAACCAAGTGGGGTAAGGTGATCCACGCGGTGGTGAAATCCTAATGGGCCTTTTCTCAAGTTAGTCTAGATGTTTGTTTGTGTGAATTTGATTTGGTTGTGTAACATATGTGCACTACAATTTATTCAAAATGCTTGTAATTAATTAGGTGAGTTAATATGCAATAAACAAATAATGAAATGTGGTATGTTTTAAACCCAAATCTGAAATGTTTAGATTTGAATAAAATAGAGATGAAATAGGAATAGAGTATGAAATTCATTATCCTAATGTGCATTCAAGAAGAAGTAAAGAACAGATTCTTTTTTTTTTAAATTGTAAAATATAATGATAAATTGTTTTTAGAGGCAAAGATAAAAGAAAGAAATTTTTAGTTAAATGTTTTTAAATAGAAAATAAAACGTTAAGTTTTTT
Source organism: Torreya grandis (assembly GCA_037957365.1). NCBI lineage: Eukaryota > Viridiplantae > Streptophyta > Pinopsida > Cupressales > Taxaceae > Torreya > Torreya grandis. The sequence continues at coordinate 3,692,984 of JARHVA010000891.1, read as the reverse complement.
GTTTTAAGAGATAAGAGAGGGAAAAAGTGTAAGAAATGATGTTTTCACTATAATGCACCTATATGAATGCTTAAAACAAGAAATGAACCCAAGGAAAACTCCAGGGTCCCACCGGGGGTGCCAAAAATATTTTGCTAAATTTTGTCTATTTCAAGTCTAAAGGAAAATAAAAAATAAATATAGGGATACGTGATTAGAATGAACCCAAATTGGTTTGTGCACCATATCCAGACATTATGATCACTCTTCTTTAGCTAGGGAGGACTACCTACAAGTAAGAAATCACTACCATAAGATGTTTGTTAATAGATAAATGAGTGGGCTGCCAAGCTACATGCTTTTTTTAGGAAGTGTGAAACTTCCTTAGAGATGGCAGTCAACTTTTGAGAAACTAAAGAGTAATGAATAACTAAAAGAGAGGTAAAGAGAGAGAGTGAAAGAGAGATAATATTACCATTATTATCAACTTGTATATAGCAGAGAGTGATAGGGTGTAGGTGATGTATTTTGTTTGTATTTTAGAAGTTGTTTGGGTAGGTTTTGGAAAGTTAGGGAATCTATAGTCATCGACATCAATAGGGGAAATAATTGTCTAGGAGCTCAAAAAAGGCTTTTTCACGTCTATAAAATGGTTTTGATCAGGTCAGGGAGGTTGGGGAGAGTTTTAAGAGAAAGGGTATGGTTTGGGTAGATCTAGTCAGAGGTTTGGTGTGTCAAGTTAAGGTGAAACAAGAGAGGAAGGTTTATAACTCCCTCATGGGGGTTCAGTTAGAAGTGTGTAAAGAAATACACAGTAGATATAAAGTGATAGCAGAATAAATGCTTAAAATACCTAAAAATAAGTGATGTACTTAGCTATGGTTATTGAATGATAAGTGTTAGATTGATGATCCCTATCAGGGAGTCTAAACATGAGTGTTTGAATAGAGAGAACAAGTGGGTGTTGTTAGTCCTCAAGAGCTAAATTATTGATCACGATTGACTTAAACAAGATGATAGTAATCCAAGATGTCAAAAATATAATTTCAAAATTTTGAATGCAAGTAATACTAAATTTTCTTGATTTTTAATGACCTAAACATTAGGTTGTAGTTTGGCTTATATTACCAGTGTTTATGATCCCATCGATGTCAGCCATGGGTTGATTGATATCGATGGCCCTAGAATAGGTAAACCTTGTTATTTTTGGCCCATTTTCTATTGATCTTCATGCCAAGTGTGGCATCCGTTACAAAATAGTAAAATTGAGAGGTTAAGAAGGATGTAGTTGATTAGGAATTTAGTTTGGAAGTAGGAATAAGTCTTGGGTAGTTAGGATGAGGGGACCAGGTCTTGAGGTGACTCATTAGGTGAGAATTATTCATAGGGTGAGGTGGCCAGGTAAGGTGGCAATAAGGGTTTTTAATTAACTTAATTAATTATTTTAAAATAATTAAATGTGTGAGGGGTAAAAACATGGGTTAGGGAGGTTAATTGTTATTATCAAAAACAAGTTAAAAAGGGGTTTCAGGATAGGGAGTTATGCATGTGAAGTAATTTTGGTGTCTACATGCTCAAACAATGAATGCAATATCAATAAAAGGCACAAAAGTAAATTCATAAATGAAATCATAAGCAACTGACATAAACATGTCATATTAGCCCATGGATCCAATGTGTTAGAAAAATGTCAATTGTATAGCATATTAAGTACCCTATGTAAGATATAGTCATGGATAAAGTCATGTATAAGTACATATGTAATCTCAACATGATAACAAAATGTGATTATCAAACCATATAACATATGTGTATCAAGATCAAAGAAAGTGGATGCCCCTAATGGTTATATGACATGAGTAGAGGGAATCCCAAACATTCAAAATAAAAATAGATTATGTATTTCTATATTCATGTTTCACACTCAAATAGAACTTTGATACACATGTGTGTATGTATAAGTAACTAAGTATGCCATTCATCAACATGGAATTTATATATATATATATATATATATATATATTTCAAAGATATAATATAACATGTAGGTGCCAAAAATATTTTTCAATTTTTGAATTTTTTTTAATTTTTTCATACTTTTTGGAATATTTGAGGAGTTTAATCAAGGAAATATTCATCATAAAAAGGTGTAGGTGTTGGCCATTTTTGGCCCAAATACCAATCTTCTGCCTAGATGGATTAGGTTAGTAATGGATGAGTAGATGAACAAAAGTTCTGGATGGAATGAGTGGTCTAAGGATCTCATTTTACTCACAAAGATTTTGAAACACTTTAAGTTTACTTAAAGTGTAATTTGCCAATTTTTAATGGATAGGTCTAAAAGTGTTATAGAGACCCTATGGGATGTCAAAAATGCTTGGAATGGTTATGGAAGTGCATAACATTCATTTGGTTCTTGATTGTGTTCATCTAGACATTTTGGGCCTAGTGGTATAAATTTAGAGTGAACATATTGATGGAATTGTATCTTGCATGTGTGGAAATATCAAGATAAAATGATCATATGGGTTTGTTTAACTAAGTTCCTAGTTGTTATGTGCTAAGTTTTAGGTCATGTGATGAAGCATAAAATAATATATAAGGGTGAAATTTTGACCTCCCAAGCAATTTGAGACTATTGTCTATGATAGGTACATAGACATCATGCAAATCACATAGGGTATCTCACATGAACATTTTTTAAAAACACTTAGAAAGCTCCCAAGACTAGTAGATCAAGTGGTTTCATCCCTATTAGTATCAATAACATCTCCTACAAATTTTGTGCCTCCATGACATTTTTACTTCTAGATCCAATCCTTCAAAGTTGGTCAAATAATGTGAGACATTCATGCTAATGTCAAGTTTAATCTCATGTGAATAGAACCCTTTTAAGATTAAATTTTATAGTCATGCGAATGTCAATGATGGTTTTGTAATCATCATTTGATGGAGCATGAACACCAAATTTAAGCTCATGAAATAATTGTTAAATTTCAAATAGTTGGTCCTAATAGATATAATAGTTTACATCGCATCATACATCTTGATCCAATGATGTGAGATAAGTCAAATAGTTAAGGAGCTCAAGAGATTGAAGCATGGCATAATCATGTGAAGCTAACATATTAATATCGAATCCTAAGAACTAACATGTGAGTGACAGGTGGCATAAGCATGGACAGAGTTGACAAGTTAAGGGAAAGATCAATGACTCATGATCATTTGTACTAGCCGAAATAAATAAAGTTGGATGAGTTAATGAGTCAATAATCTGAGTCAATTTATTGACAACTAATGAGAAAAATGTAAACCTAGGACTTTCGATGGAGGTTGAAGAACCATTTTCAACCAAGGAAAATAGGTCTTATAGGATCGATCAATCACCATTAAATCTTGATCCAACACCATTAAAGAGACACATTGATTTAGTAAGACATTAGTAAAATTAAAGGGACCACCATTGGAGTTAAATATGAACCTCAAGTTCATAAAATTATATTAGGTAAGGTTATTTCTGTAAATGTGTTCTCCTTTTTAAGAAGGATCCACATAAAATCTTGGTTCTTACAGAGATAGATTAGGTCTTTTTAGACATATTTAGATATAGAAAGAGGCTATGCAGTATATGGGTCCATATTAATATGGTAGCTATAATAAAACTAATAATATTAGACTGGTTTTTTTATAGATTAGACCTATGATCCAATATAGAGATACAATAGATATGTGATTAATGCAAAGGGTCCTCATCCTTAAGCATGGCCATATTTTCAAAAGGCATCCACCTAAAATGCACAAAGCCATGATTTTGTTAGATCTATGAGCATGAAGTTTTGTCTTCAATCAAGAGACAACATGAAGGACCAAATAAAGGGTCTAGTGTTGGGAACTACATCTAAGGGAATTTGATGCATCCTCAAAACCTTTTAGGACTTTCTCACTCAACAAGCCATGGGCAGCATCTTGAGTGATCAAAAAGATGGCAAGGATTTCATTGGATAAGGAGCAAAAGGTGGTACTCCAAGTTCAATTAATGATCTATGATAGTGTGTTCCTTTTCTAATGGCATGCTCCCACTTTATTTCTCTCTCTCCCTTCTATATATCCTAGTCTCATACCCATTGAAGGGGTTCTCAGTTGTTAAAATTTATCATTCTTTTCTAGGAAAAGGATACTCATTGAGACTTTTGTAAAAGTGTACTCATTTGATATCATTAAATATTTTCAAAATATTGTAAGAAATGCCTTTTGAAGTAATAATATCAATTATTTTCCTATCTCTTATATTTAATCAATGCTTAGTATGCTTGTGTATGGTAAATTTGTGAAGGAGACTCTTCATAGTTTACTTTCATTCTACTTTCATATTTGAAGGTGTTTTCAATCTAACTTGTAGGTCTAGATTAGTGTTCTACTTGGAACCTCTTCTATAAAACATTTATGCAACTAGTGAGATTATGAGATGGAGTAATCTATAGTTATATTTTGTTGATCTAGTGCATGTTCAAGCTTATATGAGTGTTTATTAAAATTTGGTGCATCACCCTTTTAAATTTTTATGAGACCTTAACCCTCTTTATAACCCTTTTACCTATGAATCATTAGTTTAGCATTAGTTTAGGTGAGCATTAAGAGTAAGTTGGCCTTCTTCAGAGATCCAACACTACCACAAGATACCCATATCTTGGGTTTATTCCAATTGTGTACCTCAATTAGAGAGACCTTAAATAACTCTCTTAGAGGGTGAAAATTAAGATTATAATATCTTTTCGTATGACTGGTGGGACGATAATCCAAAATGAAGATTGATCAAATTTGATGGCAGTTTGATCAAATTTGCAACATTTAAATTCCCAAAAAATAGTATCCAACAAATCTAAAAGGAAGAATCAACACTCTGGTATAGAGAGGTAGTTGTCTCTCATGCTAAAGGTGAAAACAAAGTTAATTTGAAGAGGTATTCCCTTTTAATTTTTTAAACTACCTTTAAATTTAGAAAAAATATTAATGTTTACTAGTACACTTCTATATTAGGGAACCTTTTCTCTTAGGTCATTTTCAAGGCCTACCCCTGCAAGAAGACCTTTATTAAGCCCTTACATAACCATGGTATCCCCTAGATATTTTATGGATTTTAATGGCTAAAGTCCTTTAGACCTTACCCAATATGATCTTATCCCAATTTTAGTCCTTAAATGTGTCCCTTATTATGCTAGTGGCCAAGCTACAACACCTTTTGAGTACCTCATTGACATAGCCAATTTTTACAATATTTATAATGTCATTGAGGAAAATATAGATATTAGGTTATTAGCTACTTATTTTAAAGGAAAGGCCCTAGATTGGTATAGAGTCCTTTCTATTAATTCCATTCAAACATGGGAATAATTAGGAGAAGCCTTGTGTAAAATATTTGAGGATAAAAGTGACCATTGGTCACTTGCAGAGTAACTAACTACCATTAAAAGATCTCATGAAATCATGCAAGACTTCAACACAAAGATACAAAAAACTTGGGATGGAATCCAAATCTCAGTTAGGCCAACCCATAACTTTGCCTTCATATATTATTTGAATTCTTTAAATAGTGATATAGTAGTGATGATCCAGTCTATGGGAGGAATATACTTCTGAAGCTTATGAGGTGGTCATCAAAGTAGAAAATTATCAAGTTCAAGCTAGCAAGCTTACACCTAGACCACCAATGCCCTTATTTCTTGAAATTATACCACCTCTTATTGTTATCCCTTCACTAGATGTCATTCATCCTACACTAATAATTACTACAATACCTACACCAAAACAAGAGAAAGCTTCCACTAGTGGATATAGTGATTCACTAGAGAAAAAGAACTTCCAAGAGATTAAGAGCATGTCTCAATCTTTGGGAAATAAGATAGTAAATGTGAAGAGGCAATAGGCTTTCAATAGTCCTTATCAATGTTCATATCAACCTTAGTAGTAGGATTTTCATTCAAATAGGCCACCATACAAAGGGAACTACCAAGACCAGGGCCAAGGTCAAAAACCAAGACAAGGGAAATATGGTTACAATAAGCATAATAAATATAATATTAATGTTTATAACACTTCCAACGCCTTGCTACCAATCCAAATTAATGTGGCTCAAGAAGCAGAGGGTACCATGCCTTATAATCACCCTTTTGGTCAACATATTATCCCAAATATTAACCTTAACCAAGCCTTCAATTATCAATGGTAGAAAGCTACTAACTTTAGGTACAACCAAGATCTCATGGCCCAAAATATAGAGGTACCTATGATGACCAATCTAGAAGAGCCTCCACAAGATCAAGGGTCTAATTAGGGACCAAACCAGTTAGATTCCACCATGGTTAATTATGAGTAGGAAGAATGATATGCATCCAACTAGTAGGTTAGTTCTAGCCAAACCTACTTTTTAGTGGCTACACATTGAAGATTTAAAAGAAGGAACATGGATGGTAACTAGGAAGCAGTCAAAAAGCTTCCTTCCATTAACCCTTCACTAAAAAATCCAAATTAACTTGTTGTCACTCCAAAATTTCTAGTACTTATAAAGAATCAAAATCAAGGGAACAATTTTATGCCCTAAGGCTCACAAGTTCAACAAAAAATAATGGTGGCTCCCAAATCCCAAGAAAAGGTTAGTGGTTTACCACCAAAATTGTTAAACAAATGAATAAATCTAATGTGAATGTGATAATGTGGGACATGCTCTTCATGCTAATTTAGGTAGACATCCTTTAAGAAGGACTGTCAAATATCAATGTTGTAGACAAGCCACAAAGAAAGGTGAATGAAGTTCTCACCAATGCATCCAAAGGGCCTAATGAAGGGAAATAAAGTAAAGAAGTCAAGCCTCCTCCCTTCTATATTTTAGTTATCATTGAAAACTCTCTAGTACATAATTGCTTAGTGAATAATGGGGCTAGTACCTCAGTAATGCCAAAGTCCATAACTGATCAACTTGGTCTAAAATATGTACCATAGTCCAAAGGAGTGTTACAACTTGATATTTATTCTCCCAAGCCATCTAGAATAATTAAAGACCTTAATATGACCCTACACACTTTTCCAAGTGTCTCAGTGGCTCAATATGTATTGATCTTGTATGTGCCTCTTTGCTTTACATTATGCTTATCCAAAGAGTTCACACAAAATATTGGAGGATACCTTGTAATAGATTGGTCACATATGACATTTAGATCAAGGTATGGGGCCAAAGTGTCAATCAAAGTTGAGCCCATTGCACAATTCCACATAGATCCATATGGAATAGATAATGTCAACATTAATTTCACCATCATTGATGATGATGAATTTGTAATGGTATAGGAGCTAAATACTCATCTAGAAGAGGCACTAGACATGTTCTTGGATGAACTATATAATGATAACCAAGTGGTTGACCCCTTATAAGGTGTTGAAGAAAGTGACTTGGGTTTCTACTATTTTCATGAAGAAAACCAACCCATGCCATACCTCATGAGGCCTTAAGAAGATCCTAGTGGTCTATGAAATTTTTTCTTTGATGGATTAAGGAGAAAGCATGGTGTGGGTTCAAGTGTTATAATAATATCCCCTTAAAATGATAAATACTTTTCTTCATATAGGTTTCAATTCAACCTGTATTACAATGTATCATAATATGAGGGTCTCATCCATGGCCTTTAATGGGATAATAAGAGAAGGATCAAATGGCTGCAATTCTATTAGGATAGTGAGTTGGTTGTACACTAAGTCAAAGGCTAGAATGCCACTAAAAACCCCTTAATTAAGTCCTAAAAACATAGAGTGTGGGACCTAATTGAAGACTTTGAGGCCTTCAACATTAAATTAGTCCCAAGGGGCCATAATCAACATACTAATAGGCTAGCAGCTATGGGTGCTCACTTTGATATCCCTAATGAATTGAAAAGGAACATAGTGCAAACACATTTCAAAGTGGTAATAAGACCATCAGTGCAAGATAATGAAGCTAATTATGAGGTATTTAAAAATGACAAATAAATTGCATGTTTCTTATAGCAAGAAGTAAAGTTCTTCTCCATCAACCAAGGAAAGTTACAACATCAGTATGAGGAGAATAATGCTCAATTAAGGTGAAATAAGCTTCCTAAAAGGCTAGTCACCCTAGAAGGTCTCTTTCATGAAGGGGAATATATGAGGAAAGATAAATTAGTGATGTAAGCTAATGTACACAAATATGAGAGAGTTCTTATCTTTGAAGACAAGATCCTTAAGATTGGAAAGGTAAGCACTAAAGCTAAAAGGCATTCTTTCATATATATTTTTAAGGAAGATGCAAACATCTTTGCTTGGCAATATAGTGACCTAAGGGGATTTGATCCTAAATTGGCCAAACACACTATAGAGATAAAGGATAATTCTAAGCCTATCAGGTAGAAGTAGAGGCCCATAAACCATAATATTGAAGAGCTCATGAGAAAGGAATTGACCAAGATTATTTAATCTAGGATCATCTTCCCAATTAAGTGTTCCTCATGGGTAATAATCTAGTATTTATTAGGAATAAGAATGGGAAGATAAGACTGTGTGTATACTTGAGGGATATTAATAGGGTCTTTTTGAATTATCACTACCCTCTACCATTCATGAAGAAACTCTTGTAAGTATTTACTAGTTTAAAATGATTCATGAAGAAACTCTTGTAAGTATTTAGTAAGGTGAAGGTAGTCTTGTGTTGGTCTTCCCCTCTCACTAGCACTTGGTTATAACCTGAATATCTTATCCTTATCCTTGTCAAAACACAAGAAAGGGATCTAGAGCTTCCTTGGGAAGATCAACTTTGTTACAAGGTTCATACCAAGTTTTGTAAACCTAGTCAAACCTATCACCACCATGCTAAATAAAAATAAAGTGTTTTCTTGGTCTAATGAAGGGAAGGAAAATTTTGAAGCCATCAAGTAGGCCATTTTCCAAGCACCCTCACTCTTGAATCCTAACTTATTTGAGGACTTCATCTTGTACACCTTTACCAATTTTGACAACATATTAACTATGTTGATGTAGAAGAATGGTGAAGGAATAGAGAAACTAATTTCCTTTTTTATTCAAGGGTTAGAAGGATATGAGGTGAAGTAAAATTTCATTGAGAAGCCTCAATAAGTTTAGGCCCATCCTCTCCAAGAGAAGGATCCATCTTATGGTGTCTCATCTTAACATTTGGAACTTATTCCTTAATAAGGATTTGAATGCAAAGAGAGAAGGCTAGATTATAAAGGTCATGGAATATGATGTAGAGATAAAAATTACCAATATTTTTAGAGGTAAGGGCTTATGTGATCACATAGTAAATGGCCTCCATGAAGATGAGGAAACTATTTTGGTGACCCAAGATATCTCACAAGTAGGTGCACCTCCACTTCAAAAGAGTTATCTTCAAGACATGACTCGCTTATTGACAACAAGAGAATGAACCCAAGGTTTGGATAAATCCAAAATAAGTTATTTTAGGATTCAATTTATACCTTATTCATTAGTTGATGGAGTTATTTTTATAACAGACCTCAATGGCATACTCTTTAGGTGCATATATGATAAGTAGGTGACCAAACTCTTGGAGTAGTTCCATGATAGACCTATAGGAGGCCATTTTACACCTAGAACCATCTTAGAAAAGTTAATGAGGGTTGGTTATTACTAGCCCAAGATTTTTAAAGATGCTCATGTATGATTTATAAAATGCTAGAAGTGTGCCCTCTTTGTAGGAAATTAGAAAATAAAAGCCCTTCCACTCAATCCTATTCAAGTGGAGCAACCCTTCTTACAATAGGGATTAGACTTCATAGGGATGATCAATACACCATAAAGTATAGGGCATAAATGGGAACTCCCTATAACTAAATACTTCACAAGGTGGGTAGAAGCCATCGCTTTGAAGGAGGCTAGTGAAGGTGAAGTTTTGGACTTCTATGACAACTTTATGATTAGGTTTGGTATCCCAACCATCATAATTTTAGATAATGCATTGGAATTCATTGGTATGAAGACAAGTGAGTGGGATATCAATCTAATAATATACCTCAGCAGCTCTTCCAACTACTATCCTCAAGGAAATGGACTAGCAAATTATATGAATAAGAATTTTTTAAGGATCATCAGGAGAACCATGTAAGAGAATTAGAGAACATGGCACACTAAGCTCAAGATAGCCTTATGGGCTGATAGAGTCACTATTAAAAATACCATTGGTAGTTTTTCATATGTTCTTGTGTATGGAATGGAAGACAAACTACCTATCTCCATTGAGATGCCTACATTAGAGTTATCCCATCAACTTGACTTGATGGAGGACAAGCCCATGAATGTGAGGATGATAAAGCTCATGGAGTTGGAAGAAACTAGATACCATGTTATGAAAACTTTAGAATCACATCAAGTTCAGGTCAAAAAATCCTTTGACAAGAGAGATATAAATAATATCTTCAAGGAAGGGGACCTAGTCCTTAAATGGAACCCAAATAAAGCCAAACCAGGTAGCCATACCAACTTTGACAACTTGTGGAGTGGTCCTTATATGATTAATGGATGTAAGGACCATAATGATTTTTAGATTTCCCAAATTAATGGATAGGTATTACCTATCCCAATAAATGGCATTAATTTAAATTCCTATTATTGAATAGTGTCACATCCATTATAACATATTATATATATATATATTAGAGTAGCTTTTATGCTTTCCTCTAAGTGCCTTATGCACATTTATTTTCTACTGTGTGTTTCCTTTTTAATAATTACCTTGGGAACATTTTTGTTCTATTTATTTTGATCTTGTTGCTTCACGAAAGGTTCCATACATGGAGAACCTTGTGTTATCTTCATGATTAAGTGAGGGAAGACTTGGGACTCAATGTGCCCAATAGACTAGTCAAGGTAAATGGTCAAGTTCTCAAAGCATAATAGGCATGCTTCCCTATGAGTTGCCAAAGATTTTGGCCATTTTTGGCCCACATACCAAGATTTTTTCCAAAAGGATTAGGATATTAATGGATGAGTAGATGAACAAAAGTTTTGGATGCAATGAGTGACCCCAGGATCTCATTTTGCTCAAAAAGCTTTTGAAACACTTTAAGTTCATTTAAAGTGTAATTTGCTAATTTATAAGGGACATGTCTAAAATTATTATAGAGATCTATGGGATGTCAAGAGTGATTGGAATATGTATGGAAGTACATAATTTTCATCTAGTTCTTCATTGTGTTCATCTAGAAATTTTGGGACTAGTGGCAAAAATTTGGAGTGAACATATTGATGGAATCGTATCTCACATGTGTGGTAATATCAGGAGAAAATGATCATATGGGTTTGTTTAGATTAGTTATAAATTACTAAGTACTAGTTTTTAGGTCATGAGATGAAGTTAAAAAGAAGATATGAGCGTGAAAAGTTGACCTCCCAAGTAAATTAAGACTATTTTTGTGATAGGTATGTAGACGTCATGCAAATCACATAAGGTAGCTCACTTGAATATTTTGTAAAAACACTTAGAAAACTCTTGGAACTAGTAAATCAAGTGGGTTCATCCCTTTTAATATCAAGAACATCTCCTACTAATTTGGTGCCTCCATGACATTTTTGCTTCTAGATCCAAGACTTCAAAGTTGGTTAAATAATGGAATATGTTCACATTAACATCAAATTTAAGCTTGATAAGATCAAAACCTTTTGAGATTAAATTTGATGGTAGTGTGAAAATAAATTATGGTTACACAAAATTCATTTGATAGGAGTGTGGATGTTAAATGTAAGCTCATGAATTAGTCATTTTTTTTCAAATAGTGGGTTCCAATTAGATCTAATGATCTATGTTGCATCATACATCTTGATCCAAAGGCATGAGATAAGTAAAATATTCAAGGAGATTGAGAGACTTATTAATAGTTTAAGTGAGCATAAAGAGGAAGATGGCCTTCTCCAGAGGTCCAACCCTACAAAAAAATACCCATGCCTAAGTTTATTCCCATTGTGTAGATCAATTTAAGGGAACTTGAATAACTCTCTTCGAGGGTGAAAATTGAGCCTACAATAGTAGGACCACCTAGAAATTTTTTCAATATTTTTTTATATCAGTGTACTACCACCACTTCAATATTTATGTTTAGTGGTTTACCTAAATCTAATGGTGTAGGTAAATAATCATAACCATCATGTCATATGAAAATGTATGTATTAATATTAAGAAAATTTACACACATGTTTGTAGTATCTATCTTAGGATTCCCCTCAGCTAGACATTTTTGTCCAAACATTAGATTCAAACATGGTTCATGGTCTAATATCCATTCGGTTGAAGTTTCCACATTTGGGCCATAGGTGATAGGTAACCAGATGTATCCTCAATATTTTATCATGGATGGAGAGTATGTTAATTCATATTTCGAATGTCTTAATTATGTGATTCAATTGGTACCACAAGTTGTATCCCACTTTTTATCAAACTTGATATGGTGGAAATATACCTAATCAATATTAGTAGTAATAGTTAAATCCTCATGTTTTGGTTGCTTTGAGATATAGTGCTTTTATAAAAGATGGGAAGGATTTTGAATTTTCCTCATGTCAAACACAATGTGTATGCATCCTTAATTATTATAGTTTTTAATTTAGTTTTTTAATGTCTCACATTGATTGATATTATGGAAATTGATTTGATGATATTTATAGTATGGTACTATATCTTCTATGGGTAGGAGTTTACTCATGATTTGTGTTTGGTAAAAGGTAATGAAATTATTATATGTTAAACTAATATGTATAACATGGTATATACATAATATTATTGTGTTTTTACATATAAAATTTGTTTTGAATTCTTATAATAATCCTTCACATTATTCACATCATGAATTTGCATTTGACATTTTCAAGTTTGACTCAATGTTTTTAACCAAGAGGGGTGTATAGAGTAACATGAATTTACATGCTCATCTGCTATTTTGGTGGATTTAATTATGTATTTTATGCAAGTGTGTTTATATTATATGTGCCAAGACCCATAGGTTCAAATATTTTATGTGATATGTGATCAAACTGGTCAAATTTTTAGTTTTACATTTTCTCATCTGTCATATCATAGGCTATATCATCATAACTATCATAGTTATCTAAAACATGTCCATGTTTTTTCTCAGTATTGACTAATAAAATAAGCTCAAATGTTGGGGGCTATTATAATTTTACTGGTTCTTTTAGAAATGGTATTTTCTCCTTATGCATATCTATCTACATCTTAGAGTTTAGTGCCTTATTTGCATCTAGAGACACATGAGCCATTGTACTTGAATCCCTTATTTCATGAATATATATTCTCAAAAGGGATGTATTATTTAGTCGGTACCACTATAGGGATGCCTTTAATTTTAGAATGTATCATTTTGTAAATTTTCAAGGTTCATCATCAACAAGCATGGATAATAAGGTCCCCTCATGTATGAATTTTACACATACATGAAGTATATATAGGGTAGATATCATTAAATGTATCTGTTGATGCTTAAAATTGTGCTATTTCAAACACCAATAATGAGAGGTTTTAGGAATGTGGGACTTGCAACCTGAAACAACCTTTAGATTTTAAAGAAGCTAGCTCTTCTTTATCTCAAGTGTATAATGAGGAAAGGGATAGGAATTAAAATAAAAACACAAATGCAACAAAAGAAAAATCTAACTATGGCAATGCACCTGCATTGAATTCGACCCTTAATTCTAAGCACAATGAAGCTACCTTTAATATTTTATTACATTAAAGAGAAAACAGGCATGATCAATGTAAAAGATGAAAATAGATAGGATAAAAGGCTCAAAACTTTAGACAATTCATAGAAAATATCAAGAAAGGCACATAACTTAGTCTTATTAATTTTCTAGTCACATAAAAGGCATAGAAACATGCATAGTTATACAAACTTTCTAAATCAAGAAAACATAACAAAGGCAAATGATATTACTGGCCATAGAAATCAAAGGTTCACAACTTAGACGATTCTTGTAGTAACACAAAAAATATCAACAAAGGCACAAAATTTAGTCTTCTCATTAACTTTCTAGTCACATAAAAGGCATAGATACATGCATAGTTATATAAACTTTTTAACTCAAGAAAATAGAACAAAGCCAAATGATATTCCTGGCCACAACTAGAAAGTCTAAAACTTCTTGATAACAATCTCTTGCAGAAAATTCTCTCTATCTTCTAATGATTTCTCTGCACTCATGTTTATAGCATTAGACTAGATCTAGATTGCTCGTACATTCCCAATCCAACAATCTAATTGAACTCTAACTAAACTAGAAGTGTCTAACAAAAGATATTTCTTGTATTTGAAATGTCTCAACTCCTAGCAAGTTCATTTGTTGAAATAGATATATAGTATGCTTCCCAATATGAAACGGGTGAGGACACTTGGTAGTATCCACTTTTATCACTTTGAAAACCTTCTTATTATTCAAGAGGCACTAGAAAATGACAATGGGCAGTTTTTGCATAACTTACAGAAGACACACAACACTTTTCGCATAAATTATACTCTTTACTGTGTCTTTACTTAGGAGTGTTTGATCTTTGACATCTATCACAGTCTGCTTCTTTGAAACTTTAGCAATTTACTGAGAATGGGACCCATAACACTTCTCACTTGAGCAACTTCAAGAAAGGGAACAGGGATAGGTGGCACTTTTTGCGCATCTTTAGCAAGGGACACGTGGTGGTCTTTGATACTTTTAGCTACCTTTTGAGAATCATATGGAAGGTGACACATGTCGATCTCCACATCACTCTAGCTATACTATAGAAACATTCATGCCTCATTTCAGATTTACATAGATGGCACCACTTGGTGGCTTTTACTTACCTCAAAAACAAAACTCAGGGCCCACCATAGTCTTTACTCAATTAATGAAACAAAATAATGAAACTATGGATGCCGACACTTGGCAACTATTGTTGCTTTTAGCTAGGGGCACATGGCACATTCTAATGCTTTTAGAAAAACATATTTAAACCTTTTGTAGCTACCACTTGGCACCTTCCACTTGACCCTGAGAGAAACTTATTTAAATAAGATTTTGAAATGCATAGAAACATGAAACGTGGATGCTGACACTTGGCAGCTTCTGCTAAATTACTAGAGACACATGGCACATTCCAATGCTTTTAGAAATAAAGTATAATGTGTCCTAGATGATGACACTTGGTAGCTTCCACTGAACTTTGATACTTAGACAAAATTTAGGCAAAAATGAAACTCGTGCCAACACTGTGTGTCAAAACTTCACTGCCTCAAAACTAAAACACATAGGGATAAAACTTGGATTGCACGACTAAAACTCAAAATAAAATGTAGAGTATTTTTTACATTACAATTCATGGCAACCTTGAGGACTTTTGAGCCTACTCAAAAAGAAGAATCCACAATCTCTCACATGATCAAATGTGGCAAACATTTACAACTTCAGTAAGGTTGTCTGATAAACAGACCACTCATCATCAGATAATCCCTACTTATTTTGCAATTCATTAAAGGCTAAATCAAGGTTGATGATATCCTTGTGTGAAAAATTATACAAAATATGAACTGTAGCCTTCAATTTAAATTCAAGCTAGGACATATGAATCAAAATAGCTTCTACTTCAGGCACTGATGAATCATCTCTTAAACCTTGAAAGACTGCCTGATCATTTTGCCTGGCTAATAACAAAGGTTTAATCTCATCAATCATCAACACAGTGTTGCTATCAAGAAAAGGGGAAGGAAGACCCAATTGCACTAGATCTTCAATGTGTTGTTTCATGTCTTTGATTCCTTCTTTCACCATATCTATAAACTCTCTACAATTGATTGCTATAAATTTGCAATTGAGAACTTTATTTACTCTTTTAGCAGTGATCATTCTATCACTAATCCCTGCTACAAATAATGTTCTATCAGTTGCATCATATAGATTTTGCAGTACCATTTGAGAGTCAAACACTCTCATAGAGATAGTAAATAGAGTGTCTTCAACTGAAGTCTCCACCTTTTCACACAATTTCTATGCATTTAGCAGAAATGTTAGAGAAGGTTTGAGCTAAGTAATCTCCTCAGTGATTCTTTTCCATATTGATTCATAAAGCTCTTTAACCAAATTCAAAACCCCTACATTCTTTGGTCTATTAGCCAACTCAAGTGTTAATTGCTCTGTCATTTGTCACTTAGCTTGAAGTTGGGCCTATATAGCAGTGATATTGTTCTTCTCATTTAGCAGCTTCTATTGAAGTTGAGTGACCTATATCAGGCTTTCTTCACATTTTTCCTCTAATGCCACCTTTTCCTGCCTTAAGGTTGTCACTGCATCTTTCACCTGCATTAGCCCTACTTTCAAAGAATCATTTTGGACCTGAATAGCTTGGTGAGTCTGAAGATAAATAATATCTTACAACTATTTATTTAGACTCTCTATTTCATTATTCTTGGTATTAATTTTTGTACTCAAACTGCTACATTTTGCCTTCTCTTGGGCTAGATCAGACTCCATCTTTTATAACTTCTTTGATATTTTCAAATAATCCTTAGCTACAATAGAAGTGGATTCATCTAGCAGCTCGAACCTATCTTGTGGTTTGAAAAGGGACATGTCTATAGCCACTGCAATCATTATGTAATCTTCAAGCTGCATCTGCTCATTTCGCTTGACTATTTTAGGTGAAAAATGGGTCACCATAAATTGCTACTAGCTTGGGTCAAATTGGGACCTTATATGTGGTGTAGTCAGGGCTTTATTATTTTTGATTCTCTTTTTCTCCATTCAAGCTTCCCTTTCCTTCTTAGTAGCATCTGCTTGAGTTTGGAAGGTAGAAAGAGAGGTAATGTGTCCACCCGTAAAAGGATAACCTTGTGGCAAGCCATATGAAATAGCTAAATGTTGGCTAGGGGAAATTTAAGGAGGCACTTTATTAGGGATAGAGGGGGAAAAATGAGGCAATGATGTGGCTTGAGTATGGATAGGCAGGGTAAAATGAGAAATGGGCACAACAGAGGTGGTAGGGGATATTATTTGGCTTGACGAGATTGTCACCCCAATAGAAGAAGAGAGAGATTGAGAAGAAGGAGAAACAACACTTACCTGAGGAGTAACCAAAGTACTCTATGGTTGGTGTTGTGAGGGTTCTACCCCATCCTCTGAATCAAGCTAAAACCTCATCCTCTTATGTTTCCTTGGCATTTCTTCTTCTGGTTGTGCTCCGTTCTCTTCAACATTTACCACTGCTACTAGTGGTGATTGTGTAAAATTGGGAACCCCAAGGGTTGACACTAATGGAGAAGCTTTTGGTGGTGATGATACCACACTCTTTTATTTTTTAATGACACTGAGAGATTAGGGCCAAATAGTTATAGTGATTTTAGTTGAGGTTTGCCCTAGGGTCTATAATGTTTGACTAGATTTTGCTCTAGCTTCTGGCTCTCCACCTTGTGTCCACAAATTACTTGTATCAGGGCTAGAGATAAGAGATAGGTGACATTCATCCTAGAGTTCCTCCCATTTCTCATCTAAATCCACATTTCCAAAAGAGTGAGTTGTCTCACAAATCTCTTGCCTATATTCCCAATAGGGTTATATTTTCTCAGTGTTCTAGTCTTTGTTCTTTAATGCTCTTCTTAAACCAGAAGTCATTATGATTTTAGGATCAAAATCCTTTTGCTTAACATAAATTTTTTTGCATGATATGTCTTCTTGAAGGGGCAAATCCGTTAATTCTATATAAAAATTAGGAATATCTTCCCTAGGATTTCTTCTATTTTTCCAAAAGGGATGGCCCTCATGAGCAATTCTAGTAGCAACCTTATTATTCTTGACCCATGATGTTATGAAATCCCCATTTATCTTCAATTAGAGAGAAACCTAGGAAGGCTAGCTTTCTCAGCAACATGATCTCAACATCTCTGACCTCTAGGGCCATGTTGTTTGTCACCCATGGAACATCATACATTTTCTTCTTTTTTTCCCAGTGTCATATTCATTATCCACCATAGACACTCACCTGGTGACCTCTAAGAATGCTAACCTAAGGGTCAAAATCTTAGGTAGCAACATTGGTTTTCCACTAAAATGATAGACTCTAATAATAGTATGATGGGATCCAAAAAAGTAATCACAAGGAATAGTGCAATTAGTCATAAGGCTTGAGACACTTGGAGTCAATCTATTTACAACCAGCTTTGGGCTTAGATGATAAAAAGTAGGGGCAACAAAAAATTCCCAAAATTTGTATGGGTCACCTGTTTTGGACAAGATATGTGTCCATGCAGACATAGGAATGGTCCTATGTGGACTGAAGCTTGGGTCATACATATTTAGATGCATGTGTTGGGAAAAGATGTTAGAGTTTTGATACAACATAAGGTGAAATAGATAAGAAGAATACCTAAAAATCCCTTTAGATTTGAACTAGGCAAGTTGTTAAACTATTGAATATGCAATTTGCTCAGAGAAATCAAGTCGATACTCTTGAGTTTTGTCAACAATTTTCAATCTAAAAAGGATGGCCATTTGTTCTTCATAGACAATTATATCATCTTTCATTCTGAAAATGAATGCCATTATAGAAAGTGCTTGTTGGCTGGCCTACACAAATTGTGTTCTTATTGCTGGCAGTACTTGCACAGTGGTATCATCTTCCCTTAGTTGTAATTCTGATTTTAGAAACCTCAATTGATTATTGACATTTGCCCATGTTTTCTGCATCTTGGCAATAGTGGGAAATGTGGCTGTCTTGTCATGATATAGGGCCAACATGTCTTTGATAGACTTTAGTGTAATTTGCATAATGAATGGACCTTGTTGTATGGTATTTGAGGGTGCATGAAAAAATTCAGAGCATATTTCAACCAAGTCAGGGCACAGATGTACACCTAGGACAATGAATTATGTCAGCTGGGAAGTCCATATCCTCATTGTAAATGTTTCATATTATCCAACCTTGGCCTTCTGAATACACCTTTGATGTGCCCCTTCTCTTAGAGTTTTGCTAGGCTTTTGAAGAATTGGGTCCATGATTCCATCTACAAAATCTTTCACCTTTATCGGATCATTTGCATAACCAACTTCAGGGACTCTATTATGTGGATAGGTCTTAAGGGATGTGCAGGGGCTGAAGTATATGATTTGATTGTGAGAAGCTTATCAAGGGATTCATAAATCCTAGACCCTTGGTTCAAAGATTATGCTCCATCCATATCTATATATATACTTGTAAATAGTGAATTGTGGTAATAGGAATGGAGCTTTGCAAAAGGGAAGGCACTTTTCACTAAGCAGGTTTGCTATGAACTAAAAATGCAAGTAGCAAGGATTTTCTAACAAATGTAGGAATGTGTGAGACATTGGTAAGCTTTAACTCTTGTTATAGGGTATTTAATGACCCATCAAGTCTTGAAAATGGCATTAAAACTAGAAAACCATGGGTAAATCTTACCAAATCTGCATGGGATAATGATTTAGACACATCACACAACGGTTGTGCAAGGTACCTTGGGAGAATTTAAGGATTTTGGAGAGATTTAATGTGTCAAGAGTTTTGAAATTTTTGAAAAAGGATCTAAGCCATAGCCACGTGTTCAAAGAAAATAGTTATTAAAAGAAAAAGTAGGAAATAAAAAATGAGAAAATAGAACTACTAGGAAAGGAAAACTATCTAACTATGATACAGCTAACCAGGCATATTTGCCTACCTCCTAGATCAAAGGGAAATTTTCTAAAGTATCCTTCATGGCAAGGAGACTTATGGTGCTAGATAGATGGTTGAATGGGATGGAGCTCTGGTGACTTGCTTTACTTGTTTGCCCCTTTGATTGCTCTGCATCTGAGTAAATCAGAGCCAAACATGTCTCTAACATGTACATACACTTCTTGTTCTTGGAAACCTATAAAATGCTAGTTCTTCATGTTGTTGTGTCTCATCAAGAAATCGATGACTATTGGCTCATCACTATAAGGCCTTTGATATACATCATTGTTTGGCTTATCTCCTTCTACCTTATGCTTGAGTTCCATTGTATGATCATCCTCCTTGATGACTTCAAAAATATCATCTTCAGATTTACCAACCTCTTGAAAAGATAAGCCTGACAACTTGCAGCAATTTTGCATATTTATTTGAGTCTCAATGTTACCTTCTACACCCTTAGCTAGTTCACAGCCTCCTTAAAGAATAGTGTAACCTACCCTAATGACTTCAAACAAGTTTTTCAAAACATGATTAAAGAATTTTCCATTCTCCTCCATGACATCTTGCAAAGTGAGAAAAGGGTTAGAAATTATCTCTTCCTCATCAGAGATAGAGGCAAAAGCTTATGACTTTTCCTCTTATTCATCAAAGGGTGCACCTATGGTGATCTCTTTCTCATCTGCACTCATGAAATCTCCCTGAGTAGCCATGAATTGAGAATACTCCTCTTTACTTACTTCTTCCATAAAAGGTTCCTCTTTGAGAAGGGATGAACTGGAAGACTGATGGTTATACATATGTGGGAGAGGAGGCAATCCTTGAGCTAAAATCAAATGATTCTCCTCTTTCCCTTTGGTCATTACTTCATCTATATCAGATGTGACTTGATAGCTCTCCTAGAGGGATGTAGATGGGGTGTGTTCAAATGTAGGATCTTCTATTTGATCATCACCATGAGTAAGAGCAGCCTCAACTTCTTCAAGGCTTTGAGCAAAACTTTTCTCTTCCTCCCTTCGACCCCATGAATCCATTGTTTGTTTCCAGCTCATGACCTTGTGTTTAGAATTTTCCTTTTGGGAAGAGTCAACAATTTTATCTTCTTCAAGGTCCCGAGTTGGTTCATGATTTTCCCTCTTCCAACTCAAAATTTGGACATCATGTTGAGAGACCTAAGAAATGGTAGAAGAGGTATCTTTTGGTGTAGGCTCCTCTTGAAGGTCAAAAAGCTCTATCTCTCTTTCACTAAGTAATCTCATCTTTGCCTCTAATTCCTCAGTTTGCTTAGCTAGATTTTTTTGAAAGAGTCTTTCTTGGATCTTGTAAGAATCATCATAGAAGTGGGGAGTGCATGAATGCTGCCATGAAAAACAAGAAGCTTCTTAAGGAAGGGTGAGAGGGACTTGAGAAGGACTAGCCTCATTTTGTACCTCATACTCTTGGACAATGTTTTTCTCCTCTTTTTTACCCCATGATTCCATTGTTTGTTTCCAACTCATGACCTTCTGATTAAAACTTTTCCTTGGGAAGATAGGGCTACAAGGTGAGGGGGAAGTGAGGGTTTAGATTCCATTTACCTTGTTGCCAACATAAACTGCTACTTTTGAATATTTGCCAATTCAATTTGTTTATCAATATTGGCCTTAAATGCCATATTTACTATTTCAAAACTTTCCTCAACATGATTGGGGAAAGGATCTTGACATGCTCGACTTGGCTCATGAGTAGGGGCTACATATGTCTAATATGAAACTTGGGGCAGTGGGTATGCAGGTTGATAGACTTGGTAAGGCTACCTCTCATGAATATTCATCTTCTCTTCCAAAAACGCAATCAATCCACTCACATCCAACATCTCATATGTAACCCTTTGCCAATTTACTCTTCCAATGGGAACCCATTCACTTTTAACCAGATCTAGTGCATTTCTTACTTGATGGAAAACATGATCAAGAATTTATTGGCCACATCCCCTTCTATTTTCAAGCTCTAATACATGATTTTCATATCCCAACAGTGCTTTTTTGAAGGTGGAAATGTGATTAGGTTGAGTATAAGACGTGACATATTGGGAAGACTAGGCATAATACTGATATAGCTCATGACAGGGCTGAGATTAGTCATATTGGACATATGAAGGGAAAAAATCATAACCATATGCATCCTTATTGCTTGAGGTGATTCCATGAGCAACCTAAGCTTGATTAAAAATATATGAAGGGGCATAAGACCCATAGTTCTGAGTAACAAAATTATACATACCAAATGGTGATTTCTTGATGGCTTTAATTCTTTCAAATAATCAGTGGCAACAAAAGATTGAGATCTTGTTACTAGTCCACAACTCTAACTCCTTATAGCTCTCTATATACATCTTTCTTGAAAGAAACTTCAAAAAAGTGTTGGTTGGTGTCCCACTAAGCATGCCAAAAATTGTTGATGCTTAAAATTATGCTATTTCCAACACCAACAATGGGAAGTTTCAAGAATGTGGGACTGAAAACCTGAAATGACCTCTAGATTTTAAAGAAGCTGGCTCTTCTTTATCTCAGGTGTATAATGAGGAAAGGGATAATAATTAAAATATAAACACAAATGCAATGAAAGAAAAATCTAATTATGGCAATGTGCCTGCATTTAATTCGACCCTTAATTTTAAGAAAAGTGAAGCTACCTTTAATATTCTATTACATTAAAGAGAAAACAAGGCATGATCAATGTAAAAGATGAAAATATATAGGATCAAAGGCTCACAACTTTAGACAATTCATATAAAATATCAACAAAGGCACATAACTCAGTCTTATTAATTTTCTAGTCACATAAAAGGCACAAAAACATGTAGAGTTATACAAACTTTCTAAATAAAGAAAACATAACAAAGGCAAATGATATTACTAGCCATAGCAATCAAAGGTTCACAACTTAGACAATTCTTGTAGTAACACAAAAAATATCAACAAAGGCACAAAATTCAGTCTTCTCATTAATTTTTTAGTCACATAAAAGGCACAGATACATGCACAATTATATTAACTTTTTAACTCAAGAAAATAGAACAAAGCCAAATGATATTCTTGGCCATAACTAGAAAGTCTAAAACTTCTTGATAACAATCTCTTGCAAAAAATATCTAACAGTCTAACTAAACTCTAACTAAATTGGAAGTGTCTAACAAAAGATATTTCTTGTATCTGAAATGTCTCGACTCCTGGCAAGTTCATTTGCTAAAATAGATACACAGAACACTTCCCACTGTGAAACAGGTTAGGACACTTGGTAGTATCCACTTTTATCACTTTGAAAACCTTCTTATTATTCAAAAGGCTCTAGAAAATGACACTTGGCAGCTTCTGTGTAACTTACAGAAGACACATAGCACTTTTCGCATAACTTATACTCTTTACTGTGTCTTTGCTCAGGGGTGTTCCATCTTTAACATCTGTCATAGTCTGATTCTTCAAAACTTTAGCAATTTCTTTAGAATGGGACCCACAACACTTCTCACCTGAGAAACTTCAAAAAAGGTAACAGGGAGAGGTGGCACTTTCTGTGCATCTTTAACAAGGGACACGTGGCGGTCTCTGCTACTTTTAGCTACCTTTTGAGAATCCTACGGAAGGTGACATGTGTCGGTCTCCATGTCACTCTGGCTATAATATAGAAACATTTGGGCCTCATTTCAGATTTATATGGATGGTGACAATTGGTGGCTTCCACTTGCCTCATAAACAAAACTTGGGGCCCACCACAGTCTCTACTCAATCAATGAAACAAAATGAAGAAACTGCAGGTGTCGACACTTGGTGACTTCTACTACTTTTAGCTAGGGGCACATGGCATGTTTTGATGCTTTTAGAAAAACATATTGAAACCTTCTATAGCTGCCACTTGATGCCTTCCACTTGAACTTGAGAGAAACTTATTTATATAAGCTTTCGAAATGCATAGAAACATGAAACATGGATGCTGACACTTGACAGCTTCCACTGAATTACTAAAGAGATGTGGCACATTTCGATTATTTTAGAAACAAATTATAATGTGTCCTAGATGATGACACTTAGTAGCTTCCACTGAGCTTTGATACTTAGACAAAATGTAGGCAAAAATGAAACTCGCGCCCACATTGTGTGTCAAAATTTTGTTGCCTCGAAACTAAAACGCATAGGGATAAAACTTAGAGTGCACAGTTGAAACTCAAAATAAAATGTAGAGTATTTTTTACTCTATAGTATCCAAGGTATAATAAAAATTGAATTTTAATCTAAGGATTAATACATGACTTGAAATATAGTTGAAATCATTTTTGGTCATAAGGTCACATCCAATTTAATTTGACTAACTAGAGGGTTATGTGAATTATCAAACCCTTTTATGTGTATAAATGTGTTTTTTATAATATTTATGTTATTACCCATGGTGGTTATTAATTTTATGCTACAAATTTTTATGGTTGATAAATTATCAATGATAAACCTTTTGATACCTTTATTTTAGATTGTCACTTGTATGAATAAAGGAAAATTTTGGTCAACAATATCTTTGGATGGCAAATTTTTTGGATCAAAGGTGATGATTTTTTTAATATTATTGAGATATTTTATAATATACATAGAATAAGTAGGCTAAATATCATTTGGAACTTTTATCTCATGTAATGCCTTATAAAGGATATACTTATAGACATTAGATTGTTTTAAGAGCTCAAAGAATGAAATTTTTGCATACATATTTATCAATTGGTCAATAATGTCATATCCCTTGGATTTTATTAAAAGTTTAGGTTTAAGAGTCACATGTTGTATATTAACAGGTGGTGTTATGGGTTGAGTAATCATACCTTTTCAAGTTGTAACAACATGTACTGTGGAATCCAATATAAGTTGTGGGAGAATAATGGGTGTGAGATGGTAGTTGTCATTAAAATAAGACTTAGGTATAAAAATGGTTGAGAGCATGCATTTTTAAATCTAGATACTAGATCTATTGCATTTCAAAAGGAATTTTAAAGAGAAATCAAGTTTTTTTAATGCTTAAAAACCTCTCATTGGTAGCATAAATTTACTTAGCAGATTTAACAATGTAAGTAATGTATAAAACCATAGAAACTATAAGGTATTGGACAATAAAATAATTTATATAGATATTCATAGCAAACATTACTACAAAATTATTTCAATAAAGGATCTACAATAACAAAATTAGAAAGCTCTAATTTCTCTTATGGTTTGATGTTCAAAGATTAGTTTCATTAAATGTTTAATCCTAAAATGGATGTGGATCCTAAATTTGGATTATATAGGATTAATAATACATAGATGATAATGTACAAGAGTGGTATTCAGTTCTATAATAGGCCCATTGGGTGTTAAACTTAGATATAAACATACACTAAATATCTTATAATAATAATAGGCTGAATATAGAAATTAAAACTAAGATATGCATGTAAATGATAAAGAAGTTATATAATTAGTTTTGATGATAAAATAGTGTTAGATATATAATAGGTAGAAAGTAGACTAGAAGAAGATTTTGGAATAGTCATTATATTCTAGATCTGGCACTTATGGTACTCTAGACACTAATGTCAACCTCAGATGGTTGCATCAATACTACTGTCTAGGTTCGATGTAAGTTTCATGTACAAAATACCTAATGTGAAAGGATGTGACCACCTATATGCATTTGGGTTTGACTTCACCTTCACTTTAGTGCATTGAGATCTAGGTCATGGACTATCATTCATAAATTTTTAAAACCTTGGTTATGCATCTTCATGGTGATCTTGGTGAAAAATAGGTTATTGGAAACACAATGTCACCCTGAACACAAAGGCCCCTCTATTAGTGAGAACTTCCAACATACTCAATACTCTTAAGAGGGCCTCAAACTGATGTAGTTATCCCCTATGTGTTGGCTTGTGTGTGAATCATGCAATATTGTGCAAAATAAGTAGAATAGTGACCTAGCTTGTAACTTAGAAAATATAAATCTTAGGATGTTCCTTTAATACTTTAGACCTATAGATGTGATGTACATGTGAATGGTATAGAAATTATGAATCTTTTTTGAATTGAATTCCTGATAAATTGCTTTTTATATGCTACCTTAGTCTCTCTCAATCATTTATATCTTAAGAATGAATGAGGGTTGATATTACATTTATATTAATCCATTTGGATAAATAATTCACATTAAATCACTTAAGCCTACCATTACAATACATTTCATTTTCAAAATATATGACTTTAGGGCACTAGACACTTACATCAGGTCGATACACTAATGTCAATGCTAGTGTCTAACTTTAATGTTGGTGTTTAGGGTCTGAACTTCCATATATGGAAGATAACTATAATTTATGCATTTTAGAAAAAAATATAAGTCATCAGTCATCAACATAAGAATGGTCATAGTAAGAGATAGGCCATGTGGTAGGATAGAGCAGATATGAGTCTTAAAAAATCATGAAAAGGTCTAGAACTAAGAGGAACATCTAAGGTTTGAGTTTTCTAAGTGTAAAATAATAAGGTGTTATATAATCCGTAAATATAACCTACATTAAGTCAAAAATTCCATTGTCTATTGGGCCTTTAAAAATTAATTTTTTAGCCCTGACATGTGTTATTAGTATTCTGATTTACATTTTTGGGTACCTACCTTCACATGTTAATCAAATATTTTAGATTGAAAATGTGACTCACTCAAACATAATTAGGAACTAACTGATCTAAGTGAATAAAATTAGTCAAATTATCATGGGACAAAGAATCCCCTTATTTTAAAGGACTTGTTGGTGATCCAATCGCCAACAGACTCCAAATGATATAGCATGGGTAGGCTATGATTGTTTCCACTAAAATTCTAATTGATTTCCTTAGGATATTCAAGATCTCATAGTTGGTTTCCTCTACAAATGGAATATTTAAAATGTAATGACTATATCATTTTTTATTAAAAAATATAAAGGGAGGGAGATAGTAGGGAAAAAAAGAGGTTAATCTCTTTAGAGATAGGTTTTCCAATACTAATAAATTAAATCATTGTTGGCTATAATAAAATAATTGGGCACAAGTCTAGCTACTACATAAACTAGAACACCACAATAAGCAAGACTCAAAGGGAAATTATGTGAACATGAAATCTATAGCTCTATTCAAAGTAAATATAATACATAACATTATAACTAATTACACACTATGAATAATGTAAGCCTCAATATGACCAAAATGAGATATTAGATCCAATCAAACTAGTCAGTACACAACCTAATTATTTATACACTTATACACCAATAATATCTAAAAATTATCTGTATATATTAATTATCAAATAAATATCTTTAACAAACCATCAAGACAAAATAAAGAGGAAGGGTAGGTGGAATCCTAAATCAATCTCTAAAATGTTTTGGTACTCAAATGTGATGACACCTAAAATGGAAATCAATGCTTCTTATATACACAATGTTATTCCATCATGAATATGATGCAAAATGATAAATTAAATGTTCTTGATACAAACATTGAATGAAATAATTGATTAGAACCTAGTGTTTTATGATAAAACATAAAGAAAGGATAATCATATAATCATGGCATAATATTAGATACAACTTCCAAGTTGGAAGTGGTTTTAATATCTAATACACTCCAAGCTCCAATGATCAAAAGGAACTCCATGGTATTAAATTTATTGTAATAATCAATCATCAATCTAAACATTAAGATACACCTCATTTTAAATCAATCCTAATGATAAAGCTATTGATTCTTGTATTCACTTTGTCCATTCCTAATTTCTTATATTTATCTTCAAGTTATCACACCTTGTTTTAAATAAAATATTTTCTTTATATAAATGATGATGCCAAGGAAATATTAGAATAATTGGTTTTTATAATATATAAATAGCCACATTCTTTATTAAATGATGATGCCAAGGAAATATTAGAACAATTGGTTGCTCTAATATATAAATCACTATCTTTTGGGTTAACTTTACCTTGGATTTGTGAATAATATCCTCAACTTTGGACTATGATTTTACCCAAATATTTGCCAATGCACTATCCATTAGCATATCCATACTCATTCCCTCCTATGATTAGCTCAATATATATTTGATACAGGTTATTTCAACTAACTTTATGTTCTGGATAATCCAAAATGCTTGGTTCTATATCTTTTATTTGCTAGATTTCCCTTACCTTCAGTATTTGTTTACAATCAAACAAAAAAATACCATTTTCTCATTAGTTTTTATTCACCCTAGACATCAAATTTAGGTTTATTTTATGGTGAGGGGGATGCTTGCATGTATTCTTTGATACCACTTATCATGATTTTGGCTCTTTATCACTCCACTCAAATATTTCCTTAGGGATTGATTTACTTCCACTTATCATGATTCTATTGGGGTTTTTTACCCTTAGATTCATTTGAGTAAGTATTAGTCTCATGCCTAGTAGAAGGAATAAATCAATGAGATAACACACCAACATATGACATGAATAGTGACCTCATGTGCTCACTTGAGGCATGAAACCTATATTGATTCTTATTGATTCTACCATGTGATGGTGGATAGACATGAATCTATCTTAATTAGCCACTTGGTGTGAGCAATGAATATGTAGAGGAGAGGTTAGTCTTATGTTAGTCAAAGAAATAAAACTCAAATAAACACACTAAAATCCTAATACCTATATCCTAGACACTAGGGAGAGCTTAAGTAACAAATATAATAATGAAATCACAACTAAAATATAAAATAAAACCTTCTCTTAATTTCATTGGAGATATAAATGGTTTGTTGAAATGGCTTTCTTAGTTTGTGCATCAAGAAGTTTTGATAATAAAGCTTGTTTTGCTCCTCCTCTCCTTGGCACCTTGGCTTGATTGCTTGTATTATGATTTGGGCATAGTAACACTACATAAAAGGCTTGTCTCTCTACAAATTATCATTATAAATTTGGCTTATGAGAGCTTATTCAATATATCTGTGCATAATAACATCTCACCAAAATAGTTTAGAAATCAATAGGCATGGCCTTGTATTTATAACCTTCATAATTAACTCTCACCCAAGGTGAGTTAAGGTTGAGTTTAAACATGGAATGCATTCAAACTAACCCTACGTGAGTTGAGAATATTTATAATTGAGATAATAGTTATCATGTGATTATGATTTTCAATTAGTAGGCATATCTCTCAAATTAGATAGTTTGAGACATTTTAGAAGAGCCTGACAACTCATAAAGGCAATGATGAAAAGGCTTAATATTTTAATTTTTGTAATTTCTATTTTTATATATTCATTAATTATAAATGGATAATTTAACTAAGTATTTAATTCTATTTAATTAGATGACTCATTTTGATTGGCATTTTAGCTCTTTCAATATTTGATCAAGTACCCCACTTAATGGGTCCATAGGCCAAATTGTTAGTTATTATGACATAAGGTGATTAGGTATGAAACTTTGAGAGGTTATTATTACATATGGGTTACTATCCAAAATAGGGATGCCTCAACATGATTTTGAGCATTGATGAATGATGCATGAATAAATTTGGGACATGCAGTGATTTATAGGCTTAAATTATAATGGTTTGGTAGGAATCAATTTGAAGTCTAGTCAAAAGGCTATTATGCCCAAAATTGGGTTTCAATAGTTTTCCCATGTTTAAGAAGGCATTTAATTCTATAGGCATAGTAACGTCTTCTCAAATAATGAAAAAGGTCCTCTAGTCTACTACCATAATAGGCAATGGATGAGTTCTAGATGGCCCCTTGAGGGAGTGATCATCAAAGAAGGTCAACGATTGGTCCTTTAAAATAAGGAAAATGATGGGACCAAAAAGGTAAAAGGGTGGAAAAGATTTATTTTACCATAGGAGGTTATAATCAGTGGTATAGAGAACTGGCCCAATTATATAGATAAAAAAGGATGATTTACCCAAAGGTCGATATAATAATTAGCATAACTAGGTAAAAAGATAATGATTTTTCCAAAGGTGGTTATAATCATTAGTCAAAATATAATGGTAACAAGATAATGATTTTCCCAAAGGAAGTTTATTGGCTAGATATTTTTTAGGATAGTAAAAGTACCTAGGCATTCATGGGATTAAATCCCTTTAATTTAACAGTGAAGCTCCAGTACATTTTATGTTTATCTACTCTTACTATTCATAACTTTTAGCTATTCACAACTTACACTAATTATTCGTATGATATGCACAAGTTATCTTATTTTAGGGTATTAATTTAATCCCAAAGTTTATGAACCATAATAGAGTGATTTTACATCAAGTAGCTGATTCAGAGAATATGTAAAGAAGTTTTGGATGAAATGACTAGAATATGTGAGAAGAAATAAGTTGTACTTCACAACAAGTAATTTTATAGAGCTTATTGTATTTTTAAAAATATATAAACATACAAGATATGATATTCTTTTAGAAAATGATTAAGAAAAAATGGAATTCATACTCAAAACACAAATTTTACTATTTTAATCTTCACAAATGCACCAGAAAATCTCATTGGATGCAAAGTTATTTAGAAACCAACTTTCTTCTTATTCAATTTGAACCAATTTCATACAAAAATATTTATAAATCTAAATTCAAAGTTTTAGATTGCTGAAATTTTCTTTATTAATAGTTACAATTGCTTTCCAAAAATTACCATCCCCCTTGGCATGCAATCCTTCACTCTTACTTATACTATTTTAAATGTCAAAATCAATTAGGAGATAACTCCTTGAATTCACATTTTCCATGTTAAAATCTGAAAACCATTGAGAAGGATCCTCCTATAATTTCTATTGTATGGTATGCAATAATTGATGACATGTAATGCTTTCTTGATTTCATTATTTGGATTAAATACAATTTCTTTGCATGAAGTGCAGAGCTTGCTTAAGTAATTTATTTTTTCAAAATGACTTCGAGTAATGGCATCTAGCCAAGTTACTTAAGCCTTACATTTTAGAAATCAAGTTACTTTAACAAGTAAATTCTCTAAGTGATATTACTTACAAAGTAATTGTTTAAAACAAAATTACTTCAAATACATTTGTGAAGAAAATATAAAGAAATATAATAAGATAGAAGAAGTTATTTAGAAGAGAAGAAATATAAATCATTCCAATTTGCGAACTTTTGATCTACACTTTTCTCTATACTTGATATGTTTAGACATCATGAACTAGATGGATGCATCATCTAATTTGATAATTGATTACCTTTTTGTTTCCATTCTCAACAATTCCCTTTCTATCTTCTTGTAATAAGCTTTCACCTTCTCAAACCTAGGTTCTAGCCTCTTGACTTCTTGTTGACTTTTTATTAACTCCGTTATAGATTTTTCTATGAAAGGAGTCATGGTGTTTTCAATTGATTGTTTGGATTAGTGATGTAATTGCTTAGGTGTCCTTGGAATTTTCTCAGACCAAACATTAGTGAGGTAAAAGATGCAGTCCTCTAGATCTACTTTTACGTTATTAGCATCTTCTTCTAGAGTCTTCAGCATTGTTCCAAGAATGTGCATGTGAAAGATATAAAGTGCTCCTCTTTTTTTCTTTCTTTATTGATCCTTTTGGAACAATTTTTTTTCAATAAAAACCTTTTTGATTAAATAATTTATTCACTAAAGGCTTTCTTATTGCAATTCATATATTTCATTCTTATTTTCTATCTCCTTCATCACTATTTTTATCTGAGTTAATTTATTCTCAATATTAGTTAAAGTACTTAGGACCT
The DNA here is from genome assembly GCA_037957365.1 of Torreya grandis. Taxonomy (NCBI): domain Eukaryota; kingdom Viridiplantae; phylum Streptophyta; class Pinopsida; order Cupressales; family Taxaceae; genus Torreya; species Torreya grandis. Next base: position 3,661,496 of record JARHVA010000891.1, on the reverse strand, counting down.
CATGAAACCATTTTTGTGTATTTTATAGCATTTTAACTATCCATTCATCAATTACTTTGGCCTTGTCACCATTTTCTTCTACCTCGGTTATTTTTTGTTGATAAATATTATCTCCTAAAAGCAATGATTGTTATGGAGTAGACCTTGCCACCTTGGTAATTATTTAACACAATTTAGAATTTTGTTCTTTTAACTTGTCTTTATCAGCCTTCTCTTCATCAATATTTTAGAAAAGAGTATTGATAAGGGTCTGTGTGCCCTTCTTTAGGCCCTCTGTAGTGACGTCTCCAAGGGATAACTTTGTAACTATTAAGTCTTCTTTACTGACTTCACCTTTATCTTTACCGCATGGAGGAACTAATATCTCTACAAATTTAGAGCTATAAGGTTCAATTATCAGTTTTGAATTCACTTTAACACTCTTGGGATTCTTACCCTTATGTTGAAGAATTATTAGAAGATGAAAATCTATCTCCTCCAAGTTAATTTAATTTTTTGACTCAGGAGCTATTTTCAATACCAGCCATGAAGATAAATCCATACCGATTGAAGTGTATGAATGAATCACCATTTGCTTTTAATTATTTCTCCCCACTAACTCCTAAGAAAGAAATTTTTGTGCATCTAAAATATCTTAAACAACACTAGAAATTACTTTCTCACTTTTTTCTTTCTCTACCTCTTTATCTTTTTATGCCTCTTTCTCTACCTCTTTCTCTTCAATTTTAACTAGTATCTATTGTTGTGATACCTCATGTGATGGAATCACCTCTCTAGTACTTACTTGCTCTAGATTTTTTTGGGTATGAACAAAAAGAATGGTAGGTTCATCCTCAAAAGGATGGGAGGAGGAGTAGTTGGTAGAAAGGATGAAGGTGGAAGAGGAGAAACACTAGTCTCCTTTTGAATAGGTTTCTCAAGAGCTTTGAAACTTGAAGACTTTAGAGGTGGCATGGGTGTGGATGGGTTCCCATCTTGCACTACTAGATGTATGTTTTTCACTAATAATGAAGATGAACATATGGCAGATGTGGTATAAATAGGAATGGTAGAATTAGGAATAGTGGAAGTAAGAGTGGTAGAGAAAGAGACTAGAGGATATGCAAGGGTAACTAGCTAAACTAGTTATTTTTATTTTACCAAGGAGTATATATCATCAATATTATTATTCAATTTCAATTTGTTTTTGTCTTTTGGCTACTTTCTCCTTGCACTACTTTCCTCTTGTGACTTACTTGGCCCATTTATATTATTACTAGTTCCTTCATATGGTAGCCCTTATGAGGAAGTGATGTTGAAGTCATAGAGAGAACCACTAAATTTCTCTCAACAATAGTCTTTACTTGAATCTTCTTTAAGTCAATTTTTGGAAGTGGAGCATTGTCTTCTCTCATTGCATGATAAGAACCATGAATCACTTGTCCATCATCTTCTATGTCTTCAAAAATGGTGGCTAAATCAAATGAATGAATTTTTTCAACAATCATCCTATTGTTATATATTCTCCCTACTTCAAATTCATCTCTATAATCAATCCATAAGTCTTCAAGTGCAATAATATGCATATATTGAATAAAAATTATGTTTTGAGCTATGCCTCTATAATCAAAATTTGCTCTATCCTTAAAATGTGATTTATTGTAGTTATAATACACCTCTATTTATACATTCTTGGCATTATAAATGCTTTAAAAATGATAATGGACAATAAAAATAGGAAAAATAATTCAAGAATAGTGAACTTTAGACTCCAGATTTGATTTGGGCAAAAATTTAGGAGATAGTTCAGGTGATAGTTCTACCCCAATTGATGATGGAACTTCTGGGAGCCATAACTTTTGTACCATAGCTCCGATTGAATCCCTGTTTGAACCATTAGAAATCTAAGAATGAGTAGATTGTGGTGAGATGGGATGAAGACTATTTGGTAGGTTTTTACCCTCTAAAACCCAATAAAAGTGCCCCAAATTTTAATTTTAGTAGTGCAATCTAAAAATAGTAAGTTTCTAAAATAGTAATTTCTCAAATTATATATTTTGTAAATCATGGAAGTGAAACCACTTAATCTCCCTTAAGATTGGTGACCTTTGACATCCTCTTCCTACCTTCAAAATGTGTATAAATGAAGATGTAATCTGACATGGAAATCAAACATCTATTCTTAGAGATAAGCATATGGTTGTATTTGCAATCTTGAGTAATAAAACATTTCTTCTTAGATAAATCATTGTTACTATGTTATTTTTGTGTTCTTGAAATATTTATCAATCAAAACATCTAAGTTTTGGATCAAGATCATATAACTCCACTAGTTACCTACATAGTTTGATTAGAATCCATTTATCACTAGGGTACACAGGAAATTTGGCTGGTGTCCTTATGAAACCTCCATCTCTAATATATGTGAAATTTAGGAATTAAATGAAAATGCATCAAAAAATTGGAAACTACCTTCTAAGCTACATTAGACAGTCACCTAGCTTTCAAAGCAACATTCAATGTATAGATGACTTCATAAAAGAATGTATCATTTACCCTCTTATAGTGCTTGAAGTATTAAAAAAGACTCAATTTAGGTTAATATTCATAGATGGGCTCAATTACCAATATCCCTTTTGTAGTTATCCTAAAAAAGGTTCCATTAGATGTTGCAACATATACTAAATATGAAGTCATTTTTAATTCAAAGGTATGCAATACATTACTTAGCTGATGATCAATGTTATCACTTATCATTCTTGACCATTCAATCATTTTAGAACACCTATTGACATCAATAGACCTTATATATGCATACATCTAAGTGGAAAATTTCTTATCATTCTTCTCTCCATTAGTTCTACATAATAATTGAGTGATGTCATCCACTTCTTGAACTAAGTCAGATCTCACTATTTGCTTTAGAATCCTTATGGTCTACTTTGATTTATTCAAATAATTTGTACTCATTATCTTGATGTAATTTTCTATTTTATTTTCCCATTGGCTTTAGTTTTTTCTATTGATATGTCAAGCACGTTAGATCTTGTTGAGATCTTCAAATAGTACTCTAAAAAAATTGAACATCTAGTCTAGCCACCACATTACTAGCATTGTATTTTACTATCCTAATAAGAGAATTATAATACTTCACACACTCTAGGATGAACTCAATAAGTTATACAAATCTTGGGAAAGCTATATCTTGAAAGATTCCACTATTTATCATTGCTTGCATGAGTGATGTTTTAACTGTGGCTTTAGATCTCTCTAATAACTCATTTATGCAAACATGTCCCATATTAGTATCATTTATTTCAAACAATTTGGAGCAATTTAGGACTCAATGGGATATCCCTTATATTCATGCTTCATCTTTGCTTCTTTTGGCTTAACTCTCATTAATTTTGTCTTTCCTTTATTACTTGGTCTTGAAACTTATTCAAGTTCAAGCTAAAAAAATTCTTCAATCAAATTTGTTTATTCATATCTTCCTAACATTTTTGGTGACTGACACTAGGAAGACTTGATATATCCTCTTAAAAACTTAGTAAATGTTTCTACTATTTTATAAAAGGTTACACAACTGAGTAAAGTTATTGTCTCGAGTAAAAATCCTACTCAAGCATCAGATATTAGGAAATTATAGTAGTAGAAAGAATTAAAAACTCTAGGAAACTTTAGGAATGTTTGGAAATTATACAAGTCTTTAGTGTCAAAACCTTGAGTAAGTGACAAGCATTTACAACTCCACATTTCTTTGGGAAAGTTACCAAGTTTCCTAGGGAAATTTAATTGGGTTGGAAAAATCAATGGAGTAAAAGTAGTGGGTAATCAAAACTATGTGTAAGCAAGTAATTACTCAAAATTTGAGCAAACAATACCCTTGAGAACTTTGGGTTTATTAAGTCCAGTTACTTGGGTCTAGGACTCCAAGTAAGCAACAAGTCATGAAAGGTCTAAGAAATATGATCTAGGTCAAATGCTAGGGCATTTTATAGAAATATTTAATGTTTTAGGGTTTTTATTAATATTTTCATAGATAAAGTGTTTCTAAAGAATTTATAAGGTTTAACAACATCAATGCATGCAAAAATGACAAACAAACATAGGCAAAATAAGAAAAGATAGAAGAACCTTAAAATGGCACATGGAAACTTAGCAGAAGAAACATGACATAAAGACCCAAAAAATAAAAATTAAAACAAATGAAAAACACTCTACATACCTTGACTACAAATGGGTTATGAAGATTTTTCTAAAAAATCTTTCCAGAAGCTCAAACAGTGTCACTCAAGATTCGCATGGGTAGCAACTAGGTTAGAAATCTTGAAAGCCAAGTAGGAAATGAGGTGGATTTTTAAATATTTATATTAACCCATGAATTAATGAAATAAGTGACACATTTGAATGAAACCATGTAATAATTTTGACATTTGTTAGGTTTTATGAATTGCTTTGCTTATTTTGGTTTTCAAAGTCAAGTACCTCTAAAATCCCAATTTGTTCTATGTTTGTGAAAAATTTAGACTTGTGAACTCTTTTTGATTTTAATTATGACTTTGAGTAAGTGAAGTAATTTCAAAACCCCAGTTTTGTCTATGCTGAGTGCTTTGTAGGTTTATGAAACTACTTTACTTTAGATATTTATGAGAAGTAAAGTCATTACACAATTACAATTTGAACTGTATGATGTAACATGGGTTTTCAAGGAGAAATTACTTCACCTTTGAAAAGTAAAGTGGCCTTAATAACCTAAATTGGCCTATCAATGAATCCCAACACTTATCTTTTTTAATCTCTTGGAAGGATGGATAAAATGGGTTTTATAAGAATGACCCAGGCAGACATTTTCTAACCTTCTAGAGTAATTGAAGCAATTGGGAATGAAATCAATCATAAGTGAAAACTATTAAAGACTAAGTCTTATTTATAAGACTAAGCTTTAACAAGGACAATTGAATCACATAAAACAAAATACAAAAATTTCAATAGGGGTAACCCAAAATTCCATGTGTAAAATTTTGGGGAGACTAGATAGCTCTGCTAAGGACATCTTTGTTTATATTAGAAAGAATGAAACAAGGATGAGATCCTGGTATCTTTGGTTTTGGATCTTGTCTATTATGTACAGAGTCATGTAAAAACTCAATCACAAAAAACTACAAAATAAATGAATATAAAAATAAAAACATCTGTACGATAGAAAAACTAAGGACTCCTTTATATACATATAAGTGTTACCCTACTAATCAGTTCTTGTAAAGCTTCAAGTGATATCCATTGTAAGGGAGTGTTAGTTCAATTCCATCTTGATAAGCTAAGATGAAACTATCTTTTCTATCAACTTTATTTATTGTGAAATTTCCTTTCCATAGTGAATCGAATTTGTCATGCATCCCTTTTGGTTCATTTCATTTATCTCATAGTAGGACTAGGTCACCAACTTTAAACTTTATTTCTTTAGCCTTTTTGTAAAAAATCTTTTTCACTTTCATCTGATGATCAGTTAAGTGATTATCAACTTGAGCATGCACTTTTTATAGCTCAGATAAAAACATAATCCTCTTATCTAGTGAATCTTGATAAGTTTTATCTTTAATGACCTTGGATAGTTGTAAAGCAGACAACTCTATTATGATGGGTATTTTAGCATATTTTCCATACAAAAAATAAAAATGTGACATGTCAATTGCTTTTTTGGAGTGATTATATCAGCCCATAATGCATCAAATAGCTTATTGTTTAGGTACATTGATTATCATCCATCAGCTTATGAATGATTGTAATCAAAATTTTGTTACTTGATTCAGCTTGGCCATTCCCTTGAGGATAGTGATTTGAAGGGTGAACTAATTATATTTCATATAAGTAACAAAAATTATTTAGTTCAACTTAAAAAAATTAGGCTACCTTATTTTTTATTATCTTGTGAGGAACACCAAACCTCACTACAATGTTTTCTTTGATAAAATTACATATAATTTAGAAGTGGCATGCTTGATAGGAATGGCTTATACCCACTTGCTGAAGTAATCAGTGGCAGTTAAGACATAACAATGGCTAGCATTTTAAGAAGGATTTAACATGTCATTAGAATATATGCCCTACTAGTAGAATAGTTCATTGATTATGACTAGTTTTAAAGGCAATGCTAGAAACTTTAGATGTCCCATAAAGTGTTGACATGTTTGACATATAGAAATCTAATCCAAAGTATCCTAGAAAAGAGTGGGACAATAGCACCTTGCTCATAATATCTTATGTGTTTTAACTCATGATGAAAAGTGACCTTCACATGCTCTATCATGCAACTATTAAAAAAGCCTCTTTTGTTGTTCTTTATCCACACAATGAAGGAAAACACCATCAATTCCTCTTTTATCAAACCATTATCACAAAGGACATAATCATTTGACTTTAGCTTGATGGTCCATTTTTTCTTATGTGTAAAATGAGCTGGACATTCTCCATAGATTATGAAGAAATTAATCTTACTTTACCATTCATCAACAAGATCAACAAAAATAACCATGGATAAATCCTCATCTGATTCATATTAAAGCAAAGATGCCATCATATCTATGTCATCTAGTTTATTTTCTATCACTAGTTGGCATAAGCCTCTTCCTCTCACTAGGTTTTTTGGTTTGATATCAAGATCAAACTCTTGAACTTTACCCACCCAGATGCCTCTTAGTAGTCCCAACTCTTGTGGTGTTAGAATAGATTTGACTATAATGTTAGGTACATATACTTTATTATGTGAAGATAAACTATGTTACCTGAAGGATTTACATGATTTGACTATATAAAAGGCATGTTTTTCCATTTATGTATATTTTAGTTGATAATGTTTCAATGGTTTGATCATGAAAGTTGATACCTATTTGTCATCATTGAAAACTTGCCACTGAATGATATTGTATGGAACCTTTGGATGGAAAACCATCTCTACTCTATAGTCACCTACTTGAAAATATATAGGTTGTTCATTTTACCTAAGTAGAGCTATAATAACCACAAGAGAATTAGATATAGATTTCTAAGAATGAGGAACAAAATTGATTGAAAAGGCTATAAAATCAAGTTTTACTCTTAAAACATGATCATAGCAGTGCCTCAGCTTATCTTTCTTCACCTAGTATTATCCACAAAATTACCTCACTATCAACTAAACATCTCCTTGTGCTTTTAAAAGTCTCACTCCTTTTTATTTTTCTTCTTCTAGTCCTAACAATAGTGCTTCATACTCTATTGTGTTGTTAGTATTTTAAAACATATGATTGTAAGAGTAAGGATATACCTTACCATCTAGTGATATCAATACAACTCTAACACCTGAACTAAGAGAAAATCAACTACCATCAAATTATAGAGTCCATATTTTCTCTTTTTCTTCTTATGTCTCTATTTCTTATATTTCCTAACCCAATTCAAGGTAATAGACTCCATGATCTGATTCTTTAAAAAGAATCTATGATCTTGAATCATCTAACTTGGAAATTGTATACTTAGACTTCTTCTTAGGCTCAAGTTTTTGATTTACACCTTTGATTAAAATATGAACATAATACCAATCCATCTTGAATTCTCCACCATGATATTTGTATAAGTTTTTACTTAAAAACATTCTATAAGAAACAAAAATAACTGCTACTAGAATTATCATTTTAAGCCTCTTATCTAGAAAAGTTGATAGAATAGATTAAACATATTTGATTTGTCCAATTAAGGGAGCTTATCTTTCCATCAAGTAACATCTCACTATTGACTTAGTTAGAGTGATGTCAAGAGCATCAGATACATTAGGTAGCATAACATTATCAAAGGCTACAAAATTTAGGACATAATTGCTCAACTTGAACCCATTGATCAAGAGAGATACATAGAATGGATCTATTCTTTCAGATGTGGAAGTAGAGGTGGGAGAAGTAGTTATAGCATTGTTTTAGAAATAAATTTGTTTGGGAGTAGGAAATATTCCTTTAGAAGAATTGGTTATATTATTTCATCTTTTACTTTATACATACTTGACTAGTCTATTTAACTAATATGGATAGGACCTTAAGTATTCGGATTTTGACATTTGAACCTTGGTTTTCTTGATGTTTTCAATAATGTCAAAATAAAGGATGAAAGTAGAAAATTTAGGACTAAATTTAGAAGTATTAGTAATTGGATAATGTGATTTTGAAGAAGAGGATGTATTTTTATTTTTTAGAGCAAGAGAAGTAGGTAAATGATTACCTCTTTTGAGAATGCTAACATCTAGCCTAGAGTCTTCTTTTTATTTCCCTTGTTATTTGGAATATTTTTCACCAACTTGTTAAGTTTGTGATTTTATAAATACTACAAAAGATTGACTATTATTTTCTTCAAGCATTTTTTCATAATCACTTTTTGATTGATATCCAAGGTAGCCTATGTTAGAGCCACCAACAAGATCTACAAAGTCATCTTCATTAGCAAATCCTTGATCAAGGTTAATAGCCATATGATCTTCTTCATTCATTTCAACATGGTTCTTTAGAGAATATTCAATTTCCAATCATTTTGGAGGTCCAACAATATGATTTCAATTCTGATTATTAAAAATGTGTGTAGGTACATTCCTAATAGGAGTAACATAAACACCTTGAGTAATTTGCCTTTTAACTTATAGCAAGTCATTAACCAATTTATATAATAGGGGATCTGTAGTGGTTTGTAATGTAGTTGAAGTAGAACTATCCACCTTCAAATTTGTCTTCTTAATCTTCCCAGCCATAATAAGGTCATCTTCAACCTCTATAGCAATGTTTTGAGTTGTTGTTAAATCAATAGGATGTGCTCTACGTAGTTGGTATCTACCCTCTGGTAACTGAGCATTGATGAAAAAGTAGTTTTGGTTATCAATAGTAGGTTAGGTAGCTTGAGGTATTTTTTAGAGAAATTTTTTAAACTTAGTGAAGAAATATCACATGTGTTTATGTCACTCTTTTTTAAGTTGAGTCAACTAGGTGAGCAATATGTGTGAGTATTCAGCACCTTTAAATCTACTTTCAAATTTATCATGCATAGTGGCCCAATTGATTATGGTGTTAGGTGCCAAATGGTAAAACCATTATATAGCTAATTCATGTAAGGTTTTAATGAAGATCTTGACTAACACATCTTCATGATCAATGCCAATTGCTCCATAGGATACAAAGAAGGTGACTAAATGCTCATATAGACTCTATTTTAAATCCCCTATGAACTTATGAAAGTTATTTCTTAACCCCTTAGGTAGGTCATGGAGAGGAGGATTTAAATTCAATGGGCCAATTACTACCCCCCTTAAGAACAAGGAGTTGTTGCACCATTCTTCAAAGAATAAGGAATTGAGGATTAGAAGGTTGAATTAATCTTGAAGAATTGTGTTATAGCTAGTTCATAGGAGTTTACACTTGTTTGATAGGTGAAAGACTTTCTCTTCTCATTTTGGTTTGGAGAGGAAATCTAAAATTAAATCATTCTTACAATTGAAAGAAATCATCCATTTGGCCTTGAGCTCTTTCTTGATCTTGTGAACGGTCAATTTGCTAGATTGAAATGCTTATGCTTATCTAAGGATTTGTTTAAGTTACTTTAGATTTATAAGAAAATAATTCATGAGAGACTAATTGACATGAAATAACTTAAGACAAATAAAATGATCTATTTGACATGCAATGATGCAAGATAAGCAAATAATTTATTTTAGATGAGTAAAGCTATTTTCACAAAACACACATTTTTAAACATAAGTGTGTCTTTCATTTACATGCAACTTGTTACATGATAATGTGGAAAACATGAAATTTTGGAGAACTAAACATTAGTCTACATATATCTTACCCTAGAGTTGTTAATCTAATTTTAGCTTTGGTTAAGTTCATGTTCCCTAGTAGAGTCGCTAGAAACTGTTGGCTAGTAAAAGTACCTAGGCAGTCATGACATTAAATCCCATTCATTTAATGGTGAATCTCCCATACATTTTATGTTTATCTACTCACAATATTCACAACTTTTAGTTATTCACAACATAAACTAATTACTAACATGATATACAAAAGTTATCTTATTTTAGGGTATTACTTTCATCACAAAGTTCATGAACCATAATAGAGTGATTTTGTAGCAAGTAAGTAGTTGATTCATAGAATATGTAAATAATTTATGAGAAATAGAGGATGAAATGACTAAAATATGTGAGAAGAAAGAGGTTTTACTTCACAACAAGTAGTTTTACAGAGCTTATTGTATATGTACAAAGAGATAAACATACAAGATATGATAATTATTTTAGAAAATAATTAAGAAAAGCTAAAATTCATGATTAGATTTAATGATGATGCAAAGTTTACCATTTTAAACTTCACAAATGCACAAAAAAATCTCATTAAACACAAAGTTCATCATAAATCAAATTTCTTCTTATTCACTTTGAACCAAGTTCATAAAAAAATATTTATAAATCTAAATGCAAAGTTTTAGATTGCTTAAACTTTCTTACTTAATAGCTACAATTGATTTTCAAAAATTACCATCCCCCTTAACACATAGGCCTTCAATATTATTTATACTATTTCATATGTCAAAATCTATCATGAGATAACTCCTTTAATTCCCATGTACCACATTAAAATCTAGAAACCATTGAGAGGCATCCTCCTATAATTTCTCTTGTGTGGCATGTAATGGTCGATGACATGTAATGCTTTCTTGGTTTCACTGTTCAAATCAAATATAATTTTTTTGCATGTAGTGCATAACTTGATTAAGTAATTTATTTTTACAAAATGACTTCAAGCAATGGCATCTAGCAAAGTTACCTGAATCTTACATTTTACAAAGTAGCTTACTTTAACAAGTAACTTCTCTAAGTGATATTACTTACAAAGTAATTGCTTAAAACAAAATTAATTCAAATACATCTGTGAAGAAAATAGAAGGAAATAGACAAATATATAAGAAGTTACTGAGAAGTAATGGAAATCATTCCAATTCATGAACTTTTGATCTATACTAGATATGTTGAGATATAATGAGCTAGATGGTGGCATCATCTAATTTGGAAACTAATTGCCTTTCTATTTTCATTTTCTATAGTTCACTTTCAAGCTTATTGCAATAAGATTTCACTTTCTCAGGCCTAGGATGTAGCCTCTTGACTTCTTGTTGACTTTTTATTAACTCCTTTATAGATTTTACTGTGAAAGGAGTCATGGCCCTTTCAATTAATTGCTTGAATTGTTGATGTAATTATTCAAGTGTCTTTGGCATTTTTTCAGACTAAGCATTAGTGAGGTAAAATATGTAGTCCTCCAAATCTAATTTTATGATATGAACATTTTCTTCTAGAGTATTCATTTCTTCAAGCGTTTTTTAAGAATGCACATGTGAAAAAATATAAAGTGTTCCTCTTGTTTTGCTTTCTTTATTTATCCCTATGAAACATTTTTTTCTTCAATCAAAACCTTTTTGCTTAAATAATTTATTCATTGAGGGATTTCTTGCTGAAATTTAGAGATATAATTCTCATTTTCAATCTCCTTCATCATTATTTTTATCTGTGCCAATTTATTCTCAATATCAGTTTAAGTACCTAGGACCTTAGGAAACCATTTCTATGTAGTTTGTAACATTTTCTCTATTCATTCATCAACTATTTTGGCCTTTCCACCAATTTATTATACCTCAATTATTATTTTTTTATCAAACTTATCTCCTAAAAGTAATGATTATTGAGGAGTAGATCTTGCCACCTTGGTAATTATTTCACACAATTTAAAAATTTATTCTTTTAACTTGGCTTTATTAGTCTTCTCTTCATCAAGATTTTGTAAAAGAGTATTGATAAGGGTCTTCATGTCCTACTTAAATCCCTATATAGTGACTTCTCTAAGGGATACCTTTATAATTGTTAAGTCTTCTTCAATCACTTCACCTTTATCCTTACTCTATGGAGGAACTGATATCGCTACAAATTTTTGATCAAAAGGTTTAATTATCAGCTTTGAAGTCATTTTAGCACTCTTAGGATCCTTACCCTTATGATCAAGACTTATTAGATGATAAAATTCTATCTCCTCCAAGTTAATTTCTTCTTTTGACTTAGGATATGTTTGCAATGCCAACCATGAAGAGAAATCTGTACTAATTGAAGTGTCTAAATGAATCACCATTTGCTATTGATTATTTCTCACCACTAACTCCTAAAAAGGAACTTTTTGTCCATATAAAATATATTTAAAAACATTGAAAATTACTTGTGCACCTTTTTATTTCTCTATTTCTTTCTCTACCTCTTTCTCTTCATGTTCAGTTGTAACTTATTATGTTGATACCTCATGTGGTGCAGTCACCTCTCTAGTAGTTATCTACTCTAGATATTTTTGGGTATGAAAAAAAAGTATAGTGGGATGATCCTAAGAAGGAGGTGGAGGAGGAATAGTATGTGGATAATATGAAGGTGGTGGAGGAGGAACATTAGTCTCATTTTGAATAGGTTTTTTATGAGGTTTAAAACTTGGAGACTTTAGAGGTGGCATGAGTGCGGATGGGTATACATATTTTACTACTGGATGTATGTTTTTCATTAGTAATGAAGATGAAGATATGGTGGATGTGGTAAAAATAGGAGTGGTATAAGTAGGAATGGTGGAAGTAGGAGTGGTAGAGGAAGATATCAAAAGAGATGTAGGGTTAACTAGCTAAACTGCTTCTTTTTCTTTTACCAAAGAGTATGTATCATTAGCATTCTTCTTTAATTTTATTTTTTTATTTTGGATCTTCTCTACTTTCTCCTTTCATAAATTTCCTCTTGTGAATTACTTAGCCCATTTCTATCATTATTGGTTCCTTCATGCTATATCCATTACCAAGAGCCCATGTTGAAGTCGTAGGGAGAACCACTTAAGTTCTCTCAGCAATAGTCTTTCCATGAATTTTTTTGAAGTTAATTTTTGGAATTGGAGCATTATCTCCTCCCATTTCATGATAAGAATCATGAATCACTTGTTTGTCATCTTCCTTGTCTTCAATAATTGTGGATAAATAAAATGAATGAATTTTTTCAATAGTCATCCTACTATTCTCTCTTCTCCTTACTTCAAATTCATCTCTATAATCAATCCTTAAGTCTTCAAGTGTAGGAATATGCATATACTCGAGAGAAACTATGTTTTGAGTTATGCCTTTATAATCAAAATTCACTCTAACTTTAAAATGTGATTGATTGTAGTTATGGTACATCTCTATTTATACAAAGTTGGCCTTATAAATGCTTGCACAATGATAATGGCCAATAAAAATAGGAAAAATAACTAAAAAATGGTGAAGTTTAGAATACAAATCATGAAATTTCACCAACCACCTACATAGTTCCATTAGAATCTATTTATTACTATGGTACCTAGGTAATTTGATCAATGCCCCTATGAAACCTCCAACTCTGATATATGTGAAATTCAAGAATTGAATGAAAATGCACATAAAATGGGAAATTTCCTCCCAAGATATATTAGACAATCTCTTAGCTTTCAAAAGCAACATTCAATCTAGATTGCTTCATAAAATAGTGCATAATTTACCATTTTACAGTGCTTGAAGTATTAAAAAAGAGTCAATTGAAGGTAATATTCATAGATGAGCTCAATTTTTAGCATCCATTTTGTAGTCATCTTTCAAAAATTTCTATCGGATGCTGCAATATATACTAAATATGAAGTCATTTTGAAGTCAAAAGTCTAAAATACATTACTCAACTAGTGATCAATGTTATCACTTATCATTCTTGACCATTAAATCATTGTAGAAATCCTACTGACATCAATAGCCCTTATATATGCATACGTCTAAGTGGATAAGTTCTTATCATTCTTCTCTCCATTGATTCTACACAATAATTGAGTAATGTCATCCACTTCTTGAACTAATTCAAATCTCAGTATTTTGTTTCAAAACCTTGAGGGATGCTTTGGTTTCTTTAGATAAGTTGTATTCATTATCTTATGCAATATGTTATTTTATTTTCCCATTAGTTTCTAGCTTTTTATATTGATATATTGAGCACTTTAGATCTTATTTGGGATATTCAAACAATAGTCAAAATACTGAACATCTAGTCTAACCACCACATTACCAGTAGTGTCTTTTACTATCCTAGTAAGAGAATCATAATACTTATCACACTCTAAGACAAACTAAAGAAGTTGTGTAGATCTTGGGAAAACTATAGCTTGTATGAATCCACTATTTGTCATTGCTTTCATGAGTGGTGTTTTGACTATGGATTCAGATCTCTCTAATAACTCATTTATGAAAACATGTCTCATGTTAGTATCATTGCTTTCAAACAACTTAGAAGTAATTCATGACTCAATGGGATATCCCTTATATTCATACTTCATCCTTGCTTCTTTAGGCTTCTCAACCCTCTTTGCTTTTGTTTCTGATTTCCTACTTGGTCTTGGAACTTCTTCAAGTGAAAGCTCAAGAACTTCTTCAATTAGATTTGTTTCTTCTTCTCCTCTTGATAATTTTTGTGACTAACACTAGGAAGGTTAGATATATGCTCTTATAAACTTAGGAAATGTTCCTGATAATTTATATAAGCTTGAATAATTGAGTCAAGTTATTGTCTTGAATAACAATCCTAAGCAAGCTTCAAATATTAATAACTTCCAATAGTATAAAGCTTTGAAAAATATAAGAAACTCATTAAAATTAATAGGGTATCAAAAATTTGGGAAGGTCTAGGAATTATGTAAGTCTTTAGTATCAAAATCCATGAGTAAGTGATAAGTATTTACAACTCTATGTTTCTTTAGGCAAGTTATTAGGTTTCTTAGGGAAATCTAATTCGGTTCAAAAACTTGATGAAATAGAAATAGTGTGTAATCATAAATTTGGGAAAGCAAGTAGTTACTCAAAATTTGATAAAATAATTCCCTTGAGAACTTCAAGTTTCTTAAGACTAGTTACTTGGGTTTAGGACTCCAAGTAAGCATCAAGTCATGAAAGGTCTGGGCAAGATGATCTATGTCAAATGGTAGGGCTTTTTACAAAAAAAATGTTTTAGGGTTTTGATTAATATTTTCAAAAACAAAGTGTTTCTAAATAATTTACAAGGTTTAACAACATCAATGCATGTAAAAATGACAAACAAATGCGGGCAAAATAATTAAAAATGAAAGAACCTTCAAAATAGTGCATGAAAACTTACCAGAATAAAAATGAGAGAAAGAACCAGGAAAGAAACATGAAAACAAAGATAAAATAATCTACATACCTTGAATACAAATGGGTTATGAATATTTTTCTAAAAAATCACTCTAGAAGCTCAACTAGTGTCGCTCAAGATTTGGAAGAGTAATAAATAGGTTAGATAATTTGAAAGCTAGGTAGGAAATGAGGTGTAGTTTTTAATATTTATATTATCTAATGCATTAATGATAACTAAGTAACATGTGTGGAGGAAACCATGTAAGAATTTTGTTGTTTGTTGGTTTTTATGATCTTATTTGCTTATTTTGGTCTTCAAAGTCAAGTACCTTTGAAACCCTAGTTTGTTATATGCTTATGAAGACTTTGGAATTTCAAACTCTTATTGATTTTACTTATGAATTTGAGTAAGTAATGTAATTTTGAAACCCTGATTTGGTCTATGCTTAGTGCTTTTTAGGTTTATGAAACTACTTTACTTCATATTGTTATGAGAAGTAAAGTCATTACACAATTTTTATTTGAACTAGATTATGTAACATGGGTTGTTGAGGACAACTTATTTCACATTTGAAAATTATATTAACCTTGAGAACCTAAATTAGCCTAGCAATTAATCCCAATGCTTATATTTTTCTGAATCTCTTATAAAGATGGACAAAATGGGTTTTATGAGAATGACCTAGATATACATTTTCTAACCTTCTAGATCAATTTGAAGTAATTGGCAATGAAAGCAATCATAAGTGAAAACTACTAAAATCTAAGTCTTATTCAGGGGACTAAGTTTTAAGAAGTAAAACTGACTCACATAGAACAAAAGACAAAAATTCAATAGGGGTAACCCAAAATTCCATATGTGAAATTTTGGGGACACCACAGTTTTAATCATTAAAATGGAAAATAATGATTTTCCCATAGATAGTTATAATCATTGGCAAGATAGAAACATGGCTCATTTGGGTGGATAAAGATAATGATTTATCTAAAGGTGGTTATAATAATTAACAAAATGAAAATTTTCCCCATTTAGGTAGAAAAATGATAATGATTTACCCAAAACTTAACATCTAAATAGATCAAAACACAATAATAATTCAAAAACACAATGATTTACCCAAAGGTGATTATAATCATTGGCTCTATGGATGGGAAAATACACAATGATTTGCATTAAGGAGGTTAGAATCTTTGGTATAATGATTTAAATAATATGTTAATTTTAAAAATGTGTCTTAAGAAATAAATCTATAGTCACAAAGTAAGAGTAAACTAGTACAAAGGAAAAACATGAAGTTGGGTAACCTGCTAGTATGAAGATGCACATCTTAACTAGCAAGAGATTAAAATTATTTCATGATTTAATTACTCTATAAGTAGGTAAATGATTGGGATAGGTTGGGAATTTTTTAGGTGCTAAGGATAAGTACCATGACCTCACTGCTTGTAAGATTTCCCAAGATGAGTTTTGTTATACAATGTGATGATAGGCATCATGATATAAAACACCATGATAAGCCAAAATATGCAATGACTAACATGTGATCCAATAAATACTTCAAAATAAAGAACCAATAATAAAACCCATGATGATAATGTTAACATATGAATATGGATGGACTTAAGTATAATGCACAAAAAATCACCCAATGAACATAGATATACTAAGTCAAAGCAAAATAATGAAAGAAAACAAACATGCAAACAAACAAAAAGATAAAAACACCAAGAAATAAAAAATAAAAATAGAACAAAAAAGCAATCATAAAAAAATTAAACAAACACAAATAATGGTTAATCATAATGTTAGAGAAAACAAAGAACAAACCAGATGATGAACATTGCCCCTATGTTATATGAAATAAAAAAACAAACAAATAGAATGGGGGAATATAAGAAAAGGAAAGATGTAGTCGAGATAACTCCAAATGCACTTGGAAAGTGGACGCTACCTAGATATTTTCATGGACACAAGATATAACATAAAATTTAATCCAAATTTAGTTCTCTTAGAAGATGGGATAAAATTAAAATGATGATCAAGAACATGTGATTAATGTTGTACAGGAATTTGTGAATGGGCTCATAAAATGGAAAGAGCATTAAATGAACCCTAGTGATCATTAATTTATCAAAGTTGAATACATAATACCAAATATGAAAAATCATAAAATGGTGAGAGCATAAGGATTATGGGCTAATAAGGATGGGGAAAATAAAAGACAAGTGGTTTCTTATGAAATAGCTAGGAGTCCCATAATCCTTAAGGCAAAGAAGTGGTCAATTTACTAATTTTTAGGATTTTTAAGATCTTTTTCAATTATTTTTTGAATTTTCTGAGTATATCAACTCAAATGATGATGATGAAATATGAAATAGTTCAAATCAAAAAATAGTGAGAGAGTTCAATATAAAATTACTTATAAGGTGGTAAGAGCATGGAAATTGGTGATTTAGCTAACCTCAACGTAAATCAAGTGTTGCCTACATAGTCCCATTAGGACCTCAAGTCACTTTAGTTCCACCTTATAATGAAGGAATCTAACTAGGTAGTAGCAAGTTTATGAATTATGAAAATGGCATAATATGGCATAGAAATGACAAGGTGGGACTTCAAGGCATGATAAATGTGTTGTTCCTAATTTTTCCATAGGTAGTTATAATTAGGAAAAATGGCATAGGTAAATGATAGTAATTTTACCAAAGGCAACTATAATTAGTAGCACATAGTTAAACATTAATTTTCCCAAAGGTTTTTATAATCAAGAATACTCAAAATGAAATGACATAATAAATGAAAGATGCAACTACCAAACCTTTTTCATAATAGTCTAAAATATTGTCTCGATTGAGAATACTAAATCAACTACTAGAACTTGATTTGAATCCTCATATTTAAGGTTCCTGAAAAACAAATGGAATGAAACCAAGGTCAAAAGGGTTGGGAGGTAGGGTAAAAATATATTTGGTCAATAGGAAAGGTATGATAGAACTTTATACATTATGGTGCAAAGAAGATCATTATATGGTATAATGGAAATGTGCCTTATACACAATATTTTAGGTCTCTTAAGCAAAGTAACACTTGAGGTGTATGATGTTCATTAGCTCATCAAGTTCATCCCTCTCTAGTGTAGTGATCCTATATGCTTTGGAGCCATAATTTGTAATAATTATATATGGGCCTATCTAATTGAGTTTTAACTTTCCCTTATTCTTATTCTTAGTCATGGTGTTATTTTATTTTTCTTTGATAACAAGATCACTAAGCTTAAACTCTCTCTATTTGACCCCTAATTATAGTGGCCATAGACTTTGTTCTACTATGCTTGAAGGCTATTGGCAGTGGCCATGTATTTCTCATGAAGTAACTCTAGATATTGTAGGTGAGATAATTGATAAGATTCATCAACTAGGACATGCTTCAACAAGATGTTTAGAGAAGGAAACTCGACCTCAATGAGAAGAATGGTCTTAGTGCCATAAACTAAGGAATATGAAATGGATCTTATTAGAATATGGTAATTTTTATGGAATGCCTAGAAGGTACATAATATTTGGAGGTGCCAATTATGGCCAGTATTATTGACAATATTTCTAAGGATGTTAACAATGGTTTTATTAGATGCTTCATCTTGACCATTACCTTATGGGTAATATGCAGTAGGAAAATGTTTAATGTTTTACTCAAAAGAAAAAAATTTGACATCCTTTTTCTTAAATGATCTACCATTATCAAAGATAATTTTGGATGGGATACCATAGCAACAAATGAGATGGTTGAAGATGAAATTGTAAATTTGATTTTTACTCATGTAAGAGAGGGGTATAGCTTCAACCCATTCAATGAAATATTAGATTGTGGTAAGGATGTGTTTTTGACCATTAGATGAGGTAGGGTTAATCTTTCTAATGATATCGGGTCTTCATGTGGCAAATGGCCATGGTGTAAGCATTGGTTTTATCATTTTGGATGGGGCATGAATTAGATTTGCATGACATTGACATTTGTCTCACACCTTTCGATGAAAGTAGTTGCATCTACATCCATAGTTGGCCAATAATATATGATATGTAGGAGTTTTTTGGATAGGATGGCCCTATTGGTGTGGGTTCTACATAATCCTTCATGAACTTCCCATAATGCTAATGTTGATTCTACCAAATTTAAACAATGAATTAGAGTTCCATCAAAGTTATAGTAGTATAAGGTTAGTCCAAGTAAGGTATAGCATGGATCTTAGGGGTAAATGCATTATTTTGTTTGCTTGATAGGTATGGTGGAATGATATGGTCATGAAGGTAGGTAAAGAGGTTTGAGTACCAGATAAATCTAGGACCAACAATATCACAAGTCATTATGATGGTTAAAGGTTAATGAGTAAGCACTAATAGATTTTTAAGGAAGAATTAATTTTAGTTTCCCTTGTTTGTATGATGTGTTAAAGAAATAATGGTGGCCATATCATCCATTGTTCTGTTACTAGCCATTAGTATGCGTTCAAATTATATATCAACAATCTATTTTTTGAGAGTGTCAACCATGGCCTTATATGGTACTAGCTTGTCATCTTTGGTCTAAAAGTGGTATGTAACCTAATTGATTATTAACTGAGAATCATCATAAACCATTAGGTGATGAATATTTCATTATAATACCTGATGAAGACCTATATTTATTTATTCATATTCAACCATATTATTAGTACAAGGAAAACTGATATAAAATGATTTAGGGATAAGATCCCCCTATGGTGTAATAAATAACATGCCTACCCCTAATCCATGTGATGTGAATGATCCATCTAAATATAGATTCCATTATTGATCCTCAAGAGGTGTTTCAATGATGGTCATGATGGATTCATATAGGAATTGAAAAATTAGTGGTTTGATATCTATAAGGGTAGCTTTAACAAATTGATCTACAAGCACATACCCAATTATATCCTTCTAGTTTATGTATTCTATTTTGAACTTTCTTAGAAGCATGATCCATTTATCCATGTCCCCTTGTAAAGATATCTTAGATAGTAGATACTTGAGTGGATCTACTTTTGAAATAACCATGGTCTTGTTGTTAAACATGTAATGTTAGAGCTTATGGGTTGCAAACACCATAGCTAAATAATTTTTTTCAATTGGAATAAATAATGTCTATACACAACCAATGTACGTCTTATATAGTAAAAAAAATGTTCATTTCCATTATCATCATGCTAAACTAGAAGTGCCCAGAGGGATTTGTCAATCATTAAGAGGTACAATAGAAATGGCTTTCCTAGCATAACTGGTAACAAAATAGGTAGATCAACAAGATAGTCATTAAGGTATTGAAAAGCTTTCTGGCATTCTCCATCCCAAATAAATGTAACCTCCTTCTTCATTAAATTTGTAAATGGATGGAATTTGTTAGGCAACTGAGAAATGAAGCATATGATAGATTGGATCTTGCCTTGAAAACTATAGAGCTACTTCAATTTCGAAGGTGGTAAAATTTCATAGATGGATTTTACTTTGGTAGGAACAACTTCAATGCCTCTATGAGAGATGATGAAGCTTAGTAATTTTCTAGAAGTGACACCAAAAATTCGTTTCTTGGGATTGAGTTTAACCTTTTATTCATGAAGCCTAGTAAATATTCTCTAATGTATGGCTAGATGATTGACATGGGTCTTTGACTTACCTAGTATGTTGTCAACATAGTATTTAATAATGTCATCCATCATATCATGAAATATGATGGTCATAGCTCTTTGTTATATGGACACAAAATTATTGAGACCAAATAGCACAACCTAATAGCAAAACATTCCCCATGAAGTGGTGAACATTATCCTATGTTGGTCTTCTAATGCAATCCAAATTTGGTTCTATCTTGAAAATCCATCCATAAGTGAAAGCATTTTATACCCCACTATGAATTTAACTATCATGTTAATATTTGGTAGAGGAAAGTTGTCCTTGGGGTAAACCCTTTTTATATCTCTAAAATAAGTGTAGATTCTAATTCATTTTGGCTTCTTACTGACTGACATACCATTCAAAATCCACTCTAAGTAGTCAATCAGTCAAATATATCTTGTGTATAAGAGTTTTTCTAATTATTTATTTACTAATATAACAATGGGAGGATACATCTTGCACATTTTTTACTTCATAGGTTTGGCATCAAGATGCAAAACAAGGTGATGTACAACCAAGGTGGGGTCGAAACCTAGCATGTTTGAATAGGTCCAAGTAAAGATGTCAATTAATTCCCCCAAAAGGACTATAAATATTTCACATTCCTCCTTTGTGAGGGATACACTTAATTTGATCCATTTTAGGTCATCTGGAGTCTCAATGTTAACTTCTATAGTGTATTCTATGATGAGAGTCAAAAAATCATCTAGAATAGTTGGCAATGATTTGAATTGTCCAACTATAAATTCCTCTATTTAGACTAGTTCTTCAAGCTCTCCTAAACAAGATGAATATGAATCTCCCAATGGTAGGGATGGCCATATTAAAAACACTATAGAAAGCTCTTGGATAATTCAATCAAATGCATATTGTTCTTCAAAACTAAACTTAGACCTAAAATCAAATTCATAATTGGTGGTCTCCTAAGCTATGTTTAGGGAAAGGTGAACACCCCCATCTAATGGCACCTAAAATACATTTTCACTAGAAGATTGCCCATTTTATTTACTTTTACCCTAGTCCAAAGGTGCCTCAAAGAGGTTTTCACTTTGGGACCTCAATGTTTTATTTATTTATTTGTGGCTAAGGGTGTTCACCCATTATCCAAAATAGGTTGTAAGATTGATTTTGATTCAGAACCCTTATTTTTGGTTTCCAAATGAAATAATATCTCTTAGTCCTAGAAAATTATAAAATGCATCATTATTATCATACTCATCTATAGGCACTATGGATTCATGTTGGTCTCGGCTATAAGTTGAGGGTAATAAAGAGGAAGAAGATTACATTAGCTTATAGGGTTAAGGGCACTAATGGAATGGGTATCAAATAGATTGGTATTAGCAAGGTCTACATAATTTTTTTGATTGGACTCTACTTTGTTTTCAACATCATCATCACTAATCATTAGCATCAGAACATAAATAAGATATGTGGGGTCACCCTAAGGTAGTTTGAATCCAAAATTGGATCCAGTGTACACTATTGATTTGTCCATAGACCTTCTCATTCATAGTCTTGGTTCTCCATGATCCTATTAGCAATGGGGTATTTGGAATTTTTATAATAATCAACCAATTTATAATTGTATAATAAGGATTGATCATTAACAAGTGGGTGCTCTTCTTGGCCAGTGGTTGGTGTGAAAATGATAGAGCTAGACTATGATATTTTCCCTTTCCCTTTCATTTCCATTTTAGATAAGGTGATTTGGCTTTAGGTATTCCATAGGACTTGGGTTTATGTGGAATCTTGGCAATGTGAAATGTGTCATGGGTCAAATACTCTTTTGGAATATCTGCCAAGATGGTAAAATGATTAGACATTTTATAAGGTGGCATATGTGAAGATGAATCAAGGTTGTCTGGTTTTATACAATTATCCTCTAGTAAATCAATAAGTATTTCATTGCCTTTGTCAATTTTAGGAATCAGATCTAGGCCAAAGCATTAATTATAATTTTCATACTTAGCCTCCAAATGTTTGTAATGTTTTTAGGGATAAAAATATCTATTAATGGTGACCTCCATGCTTGAATGAGATAACTTGAGACACTAGTGTAATGTTGAAGGGATTGCACAAATTTCATGTATCTAAGGTCTACACAAGTGTAAATTATTTGATAGGTCTAGGTCTACCACATGATAAACTGTATCATGGGTTAAAGACCTAATGATAACTAGAAATATGATGGTGTCTTGTGATTTGTGCTCTTTTCTTTATTATCATAGGCCTTGATAGTGATTTTTTTAAGCTGGAGATCAACAATTGTGTATCCAATATGCTTGATGAGCTTAGGAGACACAATATCTAGGCCAGACCCATTGTCTATGAGGACAGGTTTCACTTTATGCCATGTAATGACAAATTTAATGTATAATGGATTATTATAGAGAGGGCCAAGGGATGACATATGGATTTGGTCAAAGGTTAAATGTTAGCCTAGGGATAGATGTCCAACCAAAGCTTTAAATTTATTTGTTGTTATGTCATTAGGAACTTGGTATTGGCAAAAGAACTCTATTAAGATGTTATTATGGATCATAGATGTATACAACAAATCCAAAATGGAGATTTTTTTGGGTGTATTTTAAATTTATTCCAAAAAATTTAATTTCATTTCCTTAATAGTGGTTTGTGGATTATTTCTAGCTAGGACATTAGGTTGGATGGCTTTAGTTGTAGGTGATTATGGGCTGGGAATGATAATATTTGACCATCAAGTTATGAATGAATAGTTTGGATTAGATATAGGACCATTTTTACTAGAAAATGATGGTGGAGGTAGGCCATATAGGATAAGTCTTGGTTGTCACTGAGCTTATTTATGGTCATAGGGCAATGATGATTTATCGATATAAGGTCCCAAAATAGTAATACCTGGTTACTAGTGCACTTATTTGTGGTCCCATGTCAAGGAAGGATTAATTTAATAGATGGGTTGATTGGAATTATTTATCAATGGTATTTTTATATTATAACTTGGTCTAGGATTGATGGTGATGGTGGAAATGTGACCTCCCATAATATGATCTACAACTTTATTGTAGTCATGTGAATCTGCATGGTAAGTCTATTGGGTATTAGAATCATTTTGGCCTTGGTTCTTTCCATTTAGTGTAAATTTTTATTATTACTACTGGTATTGTTTTTATTATCATAGATGTTGATACTATTTATATTATTGTTCTATCCTTTGTTGTTTTTTTTGTTGTTGGTTTTTATTGTTATGTTAAGGAAAAGAGTTTTTGTAAATACCCAAGTTTTGATTGGGTGTAGATTCCCTATTATCCAATGTAATCTCCCCATTTTCCAACATATTTTTAGTGAGGTTTTTGATTTGCACACAATGGCATAGATTATGTCTATGAACATGATAGTATTCATAGAACTCATTCTCTCTATACCAATCCAAATATGGAAAACCCTCTAGATAATACTTCAAAATTGGCTAAATAATCAAAGTGATAGTGGATAGCTTGATAAAAATTGCTTTAATAGGTTCTCCAAGGTTAATAAATACTTAATGAGTAGGCACATTTATTCTTAGAGGAAGGTTTTCAAAGGTAATGTTTATTGCATTTATTGAGCTGGTCTAGGTTGTTATGAAGGTTATTCTTGTTAAAGGGGTTGCTAATGAGGATTAAGTTGAATTTATGTTATTGGATGAGTATAAGGTGTTTTCACCATTTAGACATGATGCAATTTAGTTATTCCATTTCCAACAATATTCTTTTTATGGTTGAATTGCTTAGATTTTTCATAGTTACTAGCCTGGGATGGTGTCAATGTTTGCACTTGGACTTGATTTTGGTTTTGATTATGGCATTGGATTTGGTTTTGTTTTTTTTATTTTGATTCAATGAGTTTATTTTTATAATTAATTTTTTAATAAGTTTTGTTTTAATTATCAAACCTTTGTCAATGATCTCTTTGAGGGTATGCATATAGTAAAGCTCTAGATGATAGGATATCTCATTGTGAAAATTTTTGGTAAACATAATGGCAAATAATTTATCTTGTAAGATGTGGGTGAAATGATTAGTGATTTCTCTCCATCATTTTAGATAGTTTTCAAATATTTAATTGGATTTATATTTGTATTGAGTCAAATATACTAATGAAATCTAGTATATGATATTGTAGGAGAAATGTTATACAAATTTGTCTTAGAGGTCATCCAAATTAGAGACAAAATTCCTTAGCAATTTCAAGAACCACTCTAAAGCCTATCCTATTGGAGTATGAGGAAACTATAAGAGGAGGTAGATATCATTATAATACACTATCTATAAAATATAAAATAATTTTACCAAATGGGCCTTAAGGTCTCCTTTACCCTTGTATTTATCAAATTTTAGTGGTTCTTACGTTGGAGGAAATGGTATCTACATATAATCCATGTTGAATGGGTAGGAAAACATGTCATATAACTTGAAATTCTTGGTCTTTTTCCCTACTATAATGGAGGCAATTATATCCTTCATTTGTTGCAGTTCTTATGCTAAGAAACAAGATGGAATATTGACCTAAGGTGGAGGCTAGGTGGTTAAAGGTGGATCACCTTGATTGAGGTATAATGGAGGCATGGTTTGTTACATAATTTTAATTTGGTTATGTAATTGACAAATAATATGCATCCATGGATTAATATGCATTTGTTTAAATTACATGCATTGTGGTACAATATTCTAGTTTAGATTTGGTATACAATCCTAGTTTTAAGGGAATTGTGGCTGCAATAGAAGGACATGACTCAAGGTAAATTATTTTGCCTATTGAGATTGAGTAGGGACTTACTGTCGACTAACAAAACCTATCTAAATAAGGGAAACTTGTGAACTAAGGCCCTATCATTAGATTTGTGGCATGTTGGAAATGAAAGGTAATTATTTCCTAATTGGTACTTGTTGGATAGGAGTTCTTCTTAGTTTCATGAACACCTGTTGTAAGTAAATGCTTTTTAGATGTTTGATATCTATCTTTGACCAATGGACATACATATTTTGATTAGACAACTTTTATGATTACAAAGTTACATTATTTTATGACTACTGAGGTATACTTATCTCTACCTAATGAGGTGGAACATTTATTTCCCCATGTTGAGGTGGTATAATGTTTGATATCTTTTGTGTTGGTATATTATACTATGCCTATTATTATGGAATGTTAGTAATCACCTGTTGAGGTGGAGTAGCATTCATCATATTTTATTAAGGTAAGCCACTAGTTGGTGCTTGATTACTTAATCCCTATGGTTGCATGCTTGACAAGTAGCTAGTTGAGGATTAGAGGTAACTTATTATGGCTAGGACACTCTTGCTATTGCAAACCACTCATGGTATTAAATAAAGGCACTTGTTTTAGGCTAGTTACTGGTGTAGTTAAACCACTTTGGTCTAGATTAGATGACACTTGTGTGTGATCCACTATGTTTGGAATAATGTTTTGTGTAGTAGTAGACACTTCTTCAATAGTTAGGATGTTAAACATGTCATGAACTAAGGTTATTTGTGAAAATGGGTCTATATCCAAATTGTGTTGATGTTAGGTTGTCATTGATGTCAAAGAGAGCATGATTCATAGTGCATTAATGACAAAGTTATTATATTGATAGCTTGGAGAATATATGGCATATGTGTAGATCAATAAGGACAAAGAAGGGGTTGTGAAGCATCTATAGAGGTATAGATGAAGTTATAGTGTGTCATTTGATCTTTTGGAATGAGAAATAATCAGATTCTAGCTTATGAGAATCTATATCATCATTTTGCATCATGTAGATGTGATTGAACCAACAAGTTTGTATATTTAATATAGGTACTCAAAAAGTCAACCAAGGTCAAAATATTTCATGGAGATGTTGTCTATAGTGCCAAAAAGCTACCTTAAATATTTAGACTCTTAAAGTGTTTTATTTCTCAAGTTATAAACCTTCAAATTTTATTTTCTAGACTATGATGGGCTAGAGATCATCAAGTTTAATCATGTTGAGGTCTGAGTTCAACTAGTTAATAGTTCTAACGATGAGCATTCATCATCCAGATCTTGATCTAATGGTGCATGTGAAGTCAAATTGTCAAAGGTAAATATGATTGTGACATGTGTCTCAATGTCATTGATTTGATATAATATAAATGATTCATAGGTGTTCATACTAATAGAGATTGACGGTGTGGTTTGAGTCAAAAATTCAAATGTGTAGAAGGCATGTAGAGCTACCAAGTGGCACAATCATGGGAACTCTAAATGTAGATTAACAATAAGAATTATAATATAAATACTTGGATAATCCATGAATATTAATGGAGCAAATTTTTTAAAAGTTTTCAGCGAGCATGAGATTAGGTTAACATGTTCTATGTTTAACATTTGCTCAATGACTGTTGGAATTTAAATATTTAAAATAATGAGTGAAAACTAGTGTATAATTTTTGGGCTATATATTTTGATCTAGGATGAATTTATTGATACAATACAAATAAAATTTGTAGAGGACTTCAAGGTGACTCCAAAAAATCTAGTTATAATTTATAGATATTTTTATAGTCAAATTTATGGAGATTCAAAGTTGATTATTTATTTGTTCATGGTGCTACTATGTACAAAATATTATTTAAGCAATTTCTACTTTAGTAGAAGAGTGTTTTGGTGGTATTAATCACTTGAAGATGTCTTAAAGGTCATATGAAGTGGATTCATGTATATTAAATTGATTTTAATTTCTTAATTTGCTTGATGAATTGCTAAATGGTTCAATAGGTCTCCATGAGACCTATAAGGGATACCAAGGCCTAATTAAAAGGTATAGTTGCTTAAATGTGAGCCATAGGTTCTATGAGAAACCTATGATGATGGTATTGAGCTATGTTTTATCATCTTATATGTCTCAAGGGTTAAGGCAAGTATAATGACTGACCTAGAAGTTGATATGCATTAAGACTCTATATATAGTGAAAACTAAGGTAATGGTTTCTAGACTAAATGTGAATGAATTAAGAGAGTAGAAGATAGAGGTGAAGGAAAGAGATTAGATTAAGTGTTATCAATAGATGGATTGAAGTACTGAGTAGATTGAGGATGAGAGAAGAAGCCTAGAGTGATCCAAAATGAATGTTTAGATGCATTACTTGCATGAACAATTTTGTGTGTGTATGAAGAGGTGAAAGAAAAGTTATATACATTATTTCTCTAAAAATATTGATCTATAATCAGAGTCCTAGAGTTGTTGATTTCATAAGTTTTTTAGTGGGTGCTCAACATTTAGAATAAGTGGTTACTTGGGTGGGTAATCATTGTGAAGTGAGTGCTTCACTAAGAGGTCTCATGTTTTTAATCATCTTATAAGACAAGTAATCCATGTGTTTTTAGGATTGAGAGTGGGTTTTGTTTCCCAAAAGGGTTTCCCATGTAGATCTTATGTTATGTGTTTGATCTTACATCATCTTTCTTCTTCATTGTTATGAATAACTTGTATTCTTTATGAATGCTTGTGGTCATTTATTAAGAGTTTGCAAGGATTAAAATTTAAGTTTGAAATATATTTCATAATTGATTCACCCCCTCCTCTCAGTTATTATACCTCTAATAATTAGTATCAGAGCCAAACCTTCATTGCATGCTTAACTGCTTGAAGTTGATCATAAGTACAATGAAAGATAAAGAAACTAAGATTTTTATTCAAGGTGAACTAATGTGTGCTTTATATGAACTAAAAATTTCAAGGGAATCATATGAATGTCTAAAATAAAATTATGAAAGACTCAATAACATGATAGGGAGTAAAAATTTAGACTTGACTTCTTCTATATGTCATTAGACACTTGCAAGAATTGATAGTTTGAAAACACAAATATAAATAATTGAAGCAACTATCAAAAATTTACAAGTTATGGTTGATACAAGTTTGAATCAAATAATATACAAATTGGAAGGTAAATTTATGATTTATATTGATGCTCTTTTATCTAAGGACAAGTAAAAATCTAGCTTTACAAAAGAATCTGTGGATGAGATGACTTGGGGTATTGATACCAAACAAAAGGGGTGATTAACATGAAAAGTTATAGTTATGCTTTCAATGGACACTATTATACATGTAATGAATATGGCCATATATATAAGGATTGTAGTTACCCTTCAAGGATAAGAAATGAACATCTCTACTACAACTAAAATCAATAGGGACATATAGCCAAGTATTGCAAAAGGGACATTCAAGTTATGGACACCATCAAATAGTTCAAGAAAGACAAAACCAAGATTTAAATAAATAAGGAGTAGGACTCAAATTAGTAATCCATGTTTATACAAACTGTCTTACATACTCAAGAGAATGAAAACAAGAAATGGCACATAGACAATGGATGCTTAAGTCATATGACAAGAGATTAGAGTAAGCTTATTTCTCTCAAGAAACATAATTCAAGTTTATTAAGGTTTGGTGAGAAAAAATCTATTAACATAGTTGGGAAAGGATTTATAAGTTTGGATAATGGTCCTTATAGAACTAAAAATGTTATATGTGTAAAAGGTTTGAAACACAATTTTCTAATTGTTATCCAAATGTGTAGACAAGGATATGTTGTGACTTTTCATGACAAAGGGTATGAAGTGAGAAGTTTTAAGTCTAAAAAATTAGTTGTAAACATTCAAAAGGCAAACATTAACGTGTATGTGTTTCATGAATCAACTACAGGAAAGTTAGCTTTGGCATAGAAGACTTAGATATATGAACTTTGATAATCTAGTAAGGATCAGTTCAAAAGGAATAGCAAGGCATATGCCTAAAATCACTAAGATTCCTTGTCCTCTTTGAAAATCATGCCTTTATGGAAATCAAGTCAAAATAAGATATAAATATAAGGAGCATTCTACTACATTACTATTGAATTTGATCCACATAGACCTTTGTGGACCTATGAGAACTAAAGGAATTCAAGGTAATTACTACTTTATGTTATTAATTGATGATTTCACTAGAATGACTTGGATATTTTTTCTTATGGAGAAATCAAAATATTTTGGAAAATTTCAAGCACTCAAAGCTCTTGTTGAAAATGAAAAATGATCAAGAATCATGTGTGTAAGATTAGACAAAGAAGGTGAATTTTGGTCTTATGAGTTTGATGACTATGAGGAACAAGGAATTAAAAGACAATACTCTACTTCTAGGACACCCCAATATAATGGGGTAGTTGAGAGGAAAAATAGAAATATCTAAGAGATGAATAGAACCATGCTTCAAGATTCTCATATTTTAGATGGTTTTTGGGAAGATGATACCAATACTTTTTCTTATATCTTAAATAGATTCCATGTTAGAGAAAATGGTGATAAGACTCCATATGAGCTATGGAAAAATAGAGAAACTAATGTCAAACACTTTAGAGTGTTTGGAAGAAAAGTTGTTATCAAGAAGAATGAAGAAAATATTGAAAAATTTGACTCAAGATCTGATGAAGGCATTTTCTTAGGTTATTCCTCCATAAGTTATAATTATAGTTTTTTCAATAAGAGAATCCAAAAATTTATTGAAAGCTCTAATGTGAGAGTTGAAGAGGCAAGTGACATCAAGAAGGCTAGCTTGTAGCCAATTGACACTACTAAGGATGTTATTTTAATTAATGAAAGCACACCTGATCAATAAAATGATGTAGAGGAATAAGGAAGATACGATACTAAAGCCCATTCTAGGAGAATATAGAAGGATCATCTAGTTTTCCAAGTTATTGGAGATGTGAATGCTAGTTTATAGACTAGGAAGAGAAGGTTGATCAATCAGAATCAACAAGACATAGATTTTTTTTCCAAAATTGAACCTAAAAATTTCTTAGAAGCTATCAAATATGAAAATTAGACATTTTCCATAAAGGAGGAACTTTAGAAAATAGTAAAAACTGAAATATGGGATTTAGTTCCTAGGCTAAAAGATAAAAATGTGAAAGGAACTAAGTGGATTTTTAAAAACAAGATGAATGAGAAAGAAGAAGTCACAAGAAATAATTATAGACTAGTATGTAAAGGATATTCTCAAGTTAAAGGGATATATTTTGATGAAAATTTTGCTCTTGTAACAAGAATGGAAGAAATTAGACTTTTTCTATCTTATGCGATCTTCAAATGTTCCAATGTTTACCAAATGGATG
Source organism: Torreya grandis (assembly GCA_037957365.1). NCBI lineage: Eukaryota > Viridiplantae > Streptophyta > Pinopsida > Cupressales > Taxaceae > Torreya > Torreya grandis. Next base: position 3,630,450 of record JARHVA010000891.1, on the reverse strand, counting down.
TGAAATCTGCATTTTTGAATGGAAACTTAGATGAAGAAGTTTATATTGATCCAAATGAAGGTTTTTCAATGACAAATAATCAAGACTATGTTTAAAAACCAAGAAAGGATTTATATGTTCTTAAACAAGCTCCTAAAGCTTGGTATGATAGATTAGACAAGTATATATTGAGCCAAGGCTTCAAAAGAGGGATAGTTGATAGTAATTTATATATGAAGATAGATGGCACTCATCAATTACTAATATTAGTTTATGTTTATGACATAATATTTGGTTCTAACAATGAAAATATGAGTAGAGAGTTTGTAAATGCTATGAAGACTGAGTTTGAAATGTCAATGCTGGAAGAATTTTCTTTTTTATTAGGATTAAAAATTAACCAAAATAATGAAGGGATATTCATTTCATAGGCAATATACATTGAAGATATGTTAAGAAAGTTTGACATGTTGGATTTTAAGATATTTATTATTCCAATGATCACTAGATTCAATTTAACTAAACAAGATGATTCAGCAAAATTTGATCAAACTTTATATAGATCCATGATTGGAAGTCTCTTATACTCTACTACTTTTAGGCCTGATATCATACAAGTAGTGGGAATTGTAAGAAGGTTTTAAGTTGATCCTAGATAATCTCACTTGAAAACATTCAAAAGGATCTTCAGATATCTCAAGAGTATAATAGATTATGGTTTATGGTATCTCGAGAGTAAATAATTTACTCTAAAGACATACACTGATGCAAATCAGGTAGGATGTGTAGATGATAGGAGGAGTACCAATGGCAGTGCTTTCTTCATGGGTAAATGTGTGTTGTCTGGATAAGGAAGAAGTAATATTATGTATTTTATCAAATTTAGAAGCTAAGTATATAGATTCTTCTTCTTATTGTACTCAGGTAATGTGGATGAAACAAACCTTGAAAGCTTATAAGGTAAGACAAAATGGACCTTGTCCTATCTATTATGACAATGCTAGTGAAATTAGTATCTCTAAGAATTTTCTTATGCACTCAAAAACTAAGCACATTCCTATTATATATCATTTATTAAGATAAAAAGTAAGTAATCAATTTGTTAAAATGGAATATGTGTCTATAAAAGAACAACTTGCAGACATTATGACTAAACCATTGACAAAGGCCACATTTGAGTATCTAAGACAAAGCTTAAGAGTTATCTCCTTGTCTATGAATCATTAAAATGTATTTTGTGTTAGATGAGAATGTGTTATCATATTTTTTATATCATGAATAAGGTCTGAAATTTCTATAGATGAAAAATTATGTATGTCATGAAGTTCACAGTGTTTTGAAGATGAGTTGGTTCCATGATAATGTTTTGAAAAGGTTCTAAGCCATGATGGTTTGTAGAGGATAAAGGGATTTTTTTTAATTTCTATGAGATCCATATGAGATTTATTATTTTCTAATTCAAATGTGTAAAGTTGACCTAATGAATATATGAGATATTTGTATGGTTTCATAAGAATATTGTCTGTGTATGGATAGTGTTTGAATTATTTCTGGTAGACCTAGTTCATTGAGAAGACTTATTGAACATGATGCTTTTTAGATAGAGAATGAAGTTAGGGGGAGCTAACTCAGATAGTTTGAGAGTCTTGAAGAGATGTCCATAATGTTAGGGGGATATTTTTAAGATCTATGAGCAATTTGTCATGTCCAAGGATCAAAGAAGTCCAAGTTCAGATTGGTGCATGTCAAAGGGGGAACAATTGATTTATATGCTTGAAAGTATGTAAGTATCATGAGCATATTAAATACTAATTGAATACATACATGATGTTGAGGAATGATTTTTGGCATGTTGAAGAAGAGACCCTTTGTCATTAATGTCAAAGGGGGAGAAAGATCAGAATGAAGGAGTTCAAATGAAGTCATTCTAAGGATGTTTTGACATCACTGAAAAAGGGGAAGATTTTGAGGAGGGTCATTGATGTTAGGTTTTCATTGATGTCAAAGAGAGAATGATTCATAGTGCATTAATGACAAAGTGATCAGATTGATAGATTAGAGAATATATGGCATATGTGCAGATCTAAAAAGACAAAGAAGAGGTTGTGAAGCATCCATAGATGTATTGATGAAGTTTAGGTATGTGATTTGATATTTTGGAATGAGAAACAAGAATATTCTATCTTAAGAGAAGCTAGAATATCACTTTAGATAATGGAAATATAAATTAACTAGCAAGTTTTTGCAATTAATAGAGGTACTTAGAAAGTTAATAGAGGTCAAATGATTTCGTGGAGATGTTATATATAGTGAAAAGAAGGTACCCTAAAGATTTATACTCTTAAATTGTCTTATTTCTCAAGTTATAAACCTTAAAATTTGATCTTGTAGACTATGATAGGATAGAGACCATCAAGTTTAATGAAATCAAAGTTTGAGGTCAACTGGTTAGTGGATCTAATGGTGAATGTTTATCATCCAAATCTTGATCCAATAGTACATATTAAGTCAAATTATCAAAGGTAAACATGCTTGTGATATATGTCTCAATCTCATTGAGTTAATAGAAGATTAATGGTTTGTGGGTGTTTGTACTAATAGAGATTGATAGTATGGGTTGAGTTAAAGATTTAAATGTCTAGAAGGCACATAGATCTACCAAGTGGCACAATCATGGGAGCTATGATCTTAGATCAATGGTGATATTTTTAAAATAAATACTAGACTAATCCATGGAGATCAACAAAGCATGTTTTTTCAAAGTTGTTAGGAAGCATGAGATTAGGTCAACATATCTAATGTTTAATATTTGCTTATTGACTATTAGAATTTGAATATTTAAATTAATGAGGGAAAACTACTGCAACATTTTTGAATTATATCATTTGATCAAGGATGAATTTCTTGATGCAATAAAAAACAAAGTTGTAGAGGATGTTAAGGCACATCCATATAATATAATTATAAGTCGTAATGTTTATACAATCAAAGTTATGAAGCTTCTAAGTTGAATTTTTCTTCATTCATGGTGCTACTATGTACAAAAGATTGTTTATGACATTTATGCTTAGCAGAAGAGTGTTTTAGCAGGAATAATCACTTAAATATGTCTTAGGGGTCATATGGAGTGGAACCATGTATTTTAAAGTGATCTTATGTTCTTAATTTTCTAGATGAAGTGCTAAATAGGTGAATAGGTCTCCATGAGACCTATAAGTGATACTAAGGCCTAATTGAAAGGCATAGCTACTTAAGTATGACCCATTGATGCTATGGATGACCTGTGAGGATGGTATTGAGATATGTTTTAGGATGTTATATGTATTTATGGTTAATTAAAGTATTATTTCTGACCTAGAAGCTAATATGCATTAATAATCTATAAATAGTGGAGACCAAAGCAATGGTTTCTATACTAAATGTGAATGAATTGAGAGAGTAGAAGATAGAGGCAAAGGAAAGAGATCAAAAGAAGTGTGCTCAATGGATGGAATGAAGTATAAATTAGATTTAGGATGAGTGAATAAGATTAGAGTGATCCATAAAAAATGTTTGGATGCATTACTTACATAATAAATTTTGAGTGTGTGTGAAGAGGTGAAAGATAAGTGTTATACATTGTTTCTCCAATTAGATTGATTTGCAATCAGATTCATGGATTTGTTTATTTCATAAGGCTTTAAGTGGGTGATCAACATCTAGAACAAGTGGGTGCTTATTCATACTTAAAGGTGGGTACTCCTTTTTAAGTGGGTACTTCACTAAAAGGTTTCATGTTTGGAATCATCTTATAAGACAAGTAGTCCATGTGTTTATAGGCTTGAGAGTGGGTTTCATTCCCCAAGAGGGTTTCCCATGTATATCTTGTCTTATGTGTTTGATCTTACATCATATTTCTTATTCATTATCATGGATGAATTTTATGCTTTATGAATGCTTGTGGTCATTGATTAAGAGTTTTAAAGGATTACAATTAAAGTTTGAAATATCTTGTATCACTAACTTACCCCACTCTCAATTATTAAACCTCCAATATATTGTATTGACCCTTAAATTTGATCAATATTCCTATCAAATGAGCTAACTCTATTAGAGGAGAGTTTAACATAGCCATGTGATTAAAAATATGCACTAGATTCAAATAGATTTCATGTGTTGTTTGTATTTGTATAAATTGGTCCTTCATGATGCCATTTCATATTACAAGAATATTGTGGATTTTATATGACCTTGACACAAGTTCTTGATGATTTATAGAAGAGGTATTTCAATGGTTTGATTATAATGTATGTTGAAAGGCACTCTAACTAGACTAGGAAAATTTTCATGGGGGAAGTCTATTGGAAACTTGGTCCTTGCCTCTACAGCTCTAACTAAAACTTCATTCTTGTTTTCAAGAAAGTTATGATCAAATAAAGAATCATATGCCAATGCAATTTTAACATAATATGGTTTTTTTTCAACTTCTTCTAGACCTGATGGTATGCTATCAAGGTACTACATTATTTACTCTTGGTCTTACTTTGAGTATGGAGGCATATTAACCAAATAATGGGCTAAGGGATCTTGTATTTTTCCCCATATTATGTATTTTAAAGATAATAAGGATATATCTCACAAACTACATCATCACCATAGGGGTCTTGAAATAATTCATCTTGTGTGACCACATTATCATAACCTAGATTATACATGGCTCCGATATGAGTGTAATGAGACATATTCAAATTAAATATGAATGTTTCATGAAAAAAGGCTAGATTTATACAAAATATTTAAAAAAAATTATAAAGGATAAATGGTCCAAACTTGGTTTAACTTGGTCTAACGAATGGAACTATATCTAAAAAAGGTTTATGATAAAAAATGGTCTAAAACAATCTAACATCAAATGTCAAATGTCAAATGTCTTACACAAAAAGGTTAAGTGGATGAAATAAAATTAAATGCCAAATTTAGCTACAAAGTGTTTCAAATAAATCTAAACTAGGTATGACTAAATAAAGGTTGCTAGGCATTTTAGAAAATAAGGCACAAAAGCTAGGCTCAAAATAGGTATTTCTAGGGTTTTTCGAAAAAGTCACAAAAGATAGACTTTAAACAAAATGAACTCTAAAAGATAAGAAATTCAATCTAATGAATATGAAACACTTTGACACAAACTAGGCATTCAAATTTAAACACAAACTTGATCCTTTGGAGAAAGATATGGAAATTTAGGCATATGAAATATTGACTACTTCTCCAAATCTAGGCACAAGAATAGTCTTTAAAACAAGTAAAGAATTAACCTAAGTTACACAACCCAAAAGTGAAGGGTGAATACCTAAGCTAAATTTACATAAGGCATAGGCATAAAACTAATAAATGTTCAGATCTAAACTTATCAAGGCTATTTTCAAATTCAACTTATAAAACTAGGATTCTAAAAATAGACAGCAAGCTAGACAAGAATGAACAACATGATGGTACTAGGAATCGATCCAAAAGGCACACATGGTGTGGATTTTTTAATTTTGGACACAAGGAAACCAATATTTCAAATGATTTGAGAAGCATAATGATGTTATCATGATCTAAAGGTATGAAAAAATGGTTTGTTTCTAATATTCTAAGGTACAAGGCTTGAAATGAATTAGGTAACATAATGACATCCTTTTCAAATAAGTGACATACACACAAAAAGTTTGACAAAATACTAATTCAAATGTGTTATGTCAAATATAAAACATAATTCCTCTTCATACAAAGGATTGATGTGTAAAACATACTCATTTTGGATGTGGTATGGGAAACAAAGAGTTTCTAATCAAGACCATGTACGTAAAAAGGACAAAATGATGAAAACACCTAAGTGTAAAATCCTAAATTCTAAAACTAACAAGGTTGCATAGTACTATCAAATTATGTATATATAATTTATCTTGAGAGTATTTTAAATTGTTAATAAAAAATTTAAAAGTGCATTAAAATTAGGGTTTTTAAGTTCCCTCTTCTCTCAAGAGTTCATACTCGGACATGGAAATTCAAACTACTTGCTTTGTATCAACAATATGTTCATGACAAGTGGGGTTATTTAAACTATTCATTTTCATTCATATGTGTGGTAAACACTATGGCATAATAGTGTCATTTGGATCTACATCAACTAACTTGTTGTGAAAAGGTTTTGTGCTTTTCACAACCACTATATCTATCAATTACTTAGTGTAGTTCAATGTCTGACTTACCCCTATGTTCTAAGGTTGATTACAATAAATAGAGATTATTTTAACCTCTCAAAATAATCATACTAGTGGGTCATACTCAATTTATATACCCCACTATGGAGTGGGGTTGAAATTATTTTGGGAGATGAATTACTAGGTTAACAATTCCCTAGAAAACTTGTGAGGAGGTGATGAACACCTGCCCACAAGCAAAAATGAATAAAAATAAAGACATGTGAAAGGACTTTAGGGTCATTTTAGGGTCACCCAAATCATAAGAATTTTGAGGAGGGCCTTAGTGAACTCCCTTCCATTCTTTCAGACCAAAGTGATAAATGCAAAAAGTGAGCATTTTTTATCACCCAAATTCCCTAAAGGGGATAGGGGTAGATAATACATGTGTCACTTGTCTTGATAAACAAATGATTCAATAAAAAATCATAAAATTGAAACTCTTATGAGTATTTAAATAATGTGATAGTTCATTTTTATAACACTAAAATGAAATATGTGATGAAGTTTGAGCCCCTTATAATTGTGTTGAAATTTTTTGAAAAATGAAAAATGACTAAAGCAAAAATTATATTAAAACACCAATTTGAAATGTGAAAGTTTCAAATTAGAATGTTTTAAATGTATTCCTCTTAGAATTTGGGTCATAAAAGGATATGTTTTGGGGTCATTATGCTTATAATCAAAACATGAGTAAACCAATGACATTGGAATTATTGCTCTCAATTTTCCAAAATTTTACATAGAGTGTAAAACCACAAAAACACATAACAATATTGTGACTATTCCTACAAAACCAAAACTATAAAAATAATATCACTACTTTAATGCAAGATAAAAATTGACACAAAATCTCTACTCTTAGCACAATAATATATAAATAATGACAAAATCACTAATTTATAATCAATAACACAACTTAAGCTTGTATCATAAAATTGTTAATAATAAAACTATTATGGTTAGGAAATACCATAAAATTTATGGAAATATTGTAGCTTGTAAAGTTGTGATATTTCAATATTGCATAATTTTAAGCAATATCATGATTGTAAAGTTGTGATATTGCAATACTATGATTTCCCCTAAAAATACAAATATTTATTTAGAAAACTATGAAGGCTAAGCATAAAATCATGATAGTTAATATAATATCATAGAAGTAATGACAAAAATATGATTGTAAAATTAGTGATATTGTGAAATATCATGATTTCAGAGAGCAAAAATGCAACTACATATATAAAATTTGTGATTTACAAAAAATGTCCTTAAGCCTTCAATTTTTACTTGTTTTGATCAGTAAACTTGGATTTTGACATGAAAATTATTAAGATGGTGTCCTAAAATGCCTTTGGAGCAACTTCATGGGTTGTGCATCTCACTAAGCATTACATCATGTGAACAAGGAATACGTAAAGGAGAAGTTAGTCTTATGTTAGTCCAATAAATAAAACTGAAATAAACATAATAAAATCCTAAAACCTCTAGCCTAGATACTAGGGAGAGCTCAGGTAACAAGTATACAAATAAAATCACAACTAAAACATAAAATAAAACCTTTCTTTTACCTTCCTTGAATCTCTAAATGGCTTGTTGAAATGGATTTCTCGATTTGTGTATCAAGAAGTCTTTGACAATGAAGCTTGCTTTGCTCCTTCTCTCCTTGAAACCTTGGCTTATGATTTGGGCATCGTAACACTACTTGAATGGCTTGTCTATCTATAAATTAGCATTATAACTTTGTCTTATGAGAGCTTATTGAAGATATTTGTGCATAATAAATTTTCACCAAAATATCTTAGAAGTCAATAGGCATGGCCTTGTATTTATAGCCTCAAGAATTAACTCTCACCCAGGTTGAGTTAAGGTTGATTTTAAACATGGAATGGGTTCAAATATAACCCTAGATTAATTGAGACTAGCTCTAGTTGAATTAATAATTGTCATGTAATTATGATTTTCAATTACTAGGCATGGCTCTCAAATTAGATATTTTGGGATATTTTGGAAGAACTTGACAACTCATAAAGGTAATGATGAAAATGATGGATATTTTGAATTTTATAATTTACATTTTTAGATCTTTGTTAATTATAAAAGGATAATTAAAAGAAGAATTTAATATTTTTTTAATCATATGATTGATTTTGATTAACAATTTAGATCTTTCAAGATCTGATCAAGTACCCCACTTAATGCATCCATAGGCAAAATTTATAGTTGTTATGCCATAAAGTTATTAGTATGAATCCACAAGAGGTTATTATTGCACATGGGATATTATCCTAAATATGTATGGCTCAACATGATTTTGAGTATTAATCAATGATGCATGAATAAATTTAGGTTGTTCATTTATTCCTAGGCTTAATTTACAATGGTTTGGTAGGAATCAATATGAGTTCCAGTTGTAAACCTATTGTGGTTGTAATTAGGTGTCTACACTTGGGTTAACACATTCAATAATTTTTACTAAAAGCATAACATGAGTTAACTATTTAACTAATTTACATAATCTATATACTCATCTATTATCATAAAATAGGATTTAACACCAAAATATTTAATAGAAGGAATCATAGATATAGTAGTGGTTCCATTAATATTAATTAATAAAATTACAATGATATTTCATTTAGTACTCAATCTCTCCAAAACTCTATCTTGACAACAATTTGGAATAAAAAACTAGTACATAGTCAAATATATGGGGTATTTATATAGAAAATAACCCCTCTTAGGTTACATCATTAATACATTTAGATGGAAATCCAATGACTATTTTAGAAAAATAAGTCATGGTGAACCATTACAATTAAGTCCCTTTTGAATTAGGCCTAACAACCCCTATATAATCTATATATTCTATATATTCACTTGCATGATCCTCTTCTATCGAGGATCAATGTTAGATTCTTGGTTGAGTAATCTCTATTTCTTTCATGAATTGATTTATAACCATCTCTACTTTCTAAGCCCTTGTCTTATTCTTCAAATTTTTTTAGTCTTGCATCTTATGTTCCTCATTCTTTATTATCTTGTCTTACATAACTTGATCTTCCACACTAATGTCTTTTTTGTTGTTCTTACCTATTTATCTATGCTACATCATTCCCTTTCACACCATTCTCTCTTGTGCCAAGGTCATTTTCCCTATTCTTTCACCCTTGCATCTTTGTGCCATGGATCCAAAATACTTAGAATATATGACTACAAAATTTGGAGTCCAACATCACCCCTGATTAAACTAATAGTCCATCCCAGATGATGTTTCAATATACTCAATTAGAAAATTCAAGACCTACCTACTAAACTTAGTACTTGAGCTTCTCACATTAACTAAGGGCTATCTTAAGATTAAAATTAATAAATTCCACTTCACCTCTCAATTATTTCATCTCCTTGGGTTGCTCAATAAAAGCATCTTATTGAGTTGTCTAAGTATCAAACTAAATAGTTGTAGATTTGTGGGAATCCTTGAGTGACTTGACCTATACCAAATGAGTTCACACTTATGAACATGTTATGTTGTATTCTTGAGACCTTGATATTTAGGTAGGTGAAATGTCATCTTTTAGTAGACTATAGGTACACTAGGTGGTTGTAGTAGACCTTATTGTGTCATTCCTCCAATTCCTCTTGTACCTTGTGGTGTATATCCATAACTCCTCTTGAGTTTCCTCTTATATCTCCTATAGCTCTAGTAGAACCACCAATAACACCATATCCTACACCTCCTATAGTAATAGGTGAACTATAAGTATTGGTCACTAAAGGAGTTTGATTAGTTATTATTGGGCCTTTATTTTTCCCAATAATTACATTTGGTCCACCTAGAGTTCTAAGGTGAGACATAGGTCTTAATTGAAATGAAAAATTAAAGGTTACTGATAAATTACTATTTTGAACTTATAATCCTAGAGATTCAACTTTAGATTCCACAATATCAATATCCAAATCTCTTATAGAAATTATGTCAAACTCAAATGTATGAGCATGCATTATGGTCAGATAATTGGACCTATTTGGATTGGTTTTTACTATCATCAATATTTTTCATGTTTATTTCACATGTACATGTGCTAGTGAAGTTCATAAACTGATGGTTATGGAGTACTCAATATGATTTTCTTCTCTTTTATGGATTCTAATAACACTTAAAATTTCCTCTAATTTCCCTCTAGGATTAGTTATTTTCATAAATCTATGCCTAGAATTTTCATACTTATGATTATATAGTTATCATTCACTAACTTCTATGTTGAACTACTAATCCCATACCAATTTTTACCCCTCCAATTCCCCACAAGTAATGTTAATCATGCATGATAGAGTTTAGATATCCATGGGGAAGTTCTGAAGTCCAAATTCAACCATAGGTTTCTTAATTTCTAAAGGAAATTTATTGAAATACCTTATGCATGGTTTCATCAAGAAGTTAATCTATTCTTCTTCTATAAAATAATATGTAGAGACAACATATTCTAAAATATGGATATTGATTTCCCCCTTCTACCACACACCCATTACACATGTTTAATTAGCTTTCAATTTCACTAAAGATGTATAATGCTTTACTAACCAAGGATCCATCTATTTTCATATATTGAATGATATTTCACACATGATAAAATTCAATCATGAAATTGAATGGGTAATTATATAAATAATTCTTCATGTAAAGAATCATAAATATGCTTCTCTACCCATATGCACCAAAATTTTTGTGTTCAGTATACTGAAGTGTAAATTTATCTTCTACTTTACCTGTGTGATAGGAATCCAAGAGGGGAGTCATTCAAGAATTATTAAAATAAACCTTAATAAAAACATATAAATAAATCTTACACCTCAAACCTAGACATTCAAGGAGCAAGAGAACAATACAAGTAAATAATAATGGAAGATAAAACAAGTAGTCTTTACCTTCATTAAGAGTAAGAGTTACATGTTGGCCATGGAGGAATGTGTTTGGTCATGTGCTCAAAGAGTCTTTGATTATGGTTCTCCTTGCATCATTTCTCCTTGTCACCTTTGAAATATTAGGCTTGGATGTGTCAAGATGTAGTAATCTATCAATAGTTTTGAATTATAACATTACAACAATGCTTTATCTATAAAAAATTAAACATTATAACATTACAAAAAATATATGTTTATAATCATCTTGGAACTTCTATTTATATTTTTTTCATTTCAATCTAACCTAAGTGTAGTTAGGTTAGCTTTAACTATGGTTAGGTTTAGTATAGCCCTAGTTAAGCTAAGGAGGGGACAAATAATTAATATTTGGGATAGAGATCCCATTTATTAAGAATGTGTAATGTCTCATTAGTAAGAAGCTCAAGAATTGAGTCATCACTAAATATTTAGTGTAGTGGAAATATTTACCAATAGAGGATGTCATGTGGGAAGGTGAATATATTTTGTAACATCTAAATCTACAATTGTTTGGGGACAAACAATCTTGGGAAGGGAGGACTGTAATGTCCCCTTCTTCCTAAAAGGACATTTGTAATAAGACCGATAGCCTATTTTATTTTCATAGGCTATGTTGCGTAATGTAAGGGGATAGTGGTGTTGGATCACTATTCAGCAATTACTATTTATTGGTACTATTCATAGATCACTAGTCATGAGTTACTATGCATGATGACATGGCATAGTTTTTTGTTGCATAGTAGTGAGGTGTCTTGGGGTGATATGGCTTGGCCCACATAATATTTTTTAATGTTGAAAATGGAAGAGAGAGAAGTGGTGTGAAATTCTCCACTTGGTCACATAGAAGCAATAGTAAAATACATGTGGGGAAAAATTGATTGAAGAATCTTTTCACTAATAAGCTTCCACATAGAAAGGTAGAAAACAAGATGTAATATACTTGACTGAGTATCACATGTAAGGATTGAGGGCACATGGTATTTGGTCAAAAAGTAAATCATGAATATTCCCTTGCACATGTGGGAGGTAAAATACACTATTGGTGAATAATGCCAACACTTCAAATTATGGCACAAACAGTTCTCTCATGACTTTCCCTCTCTTTTTATTTCCTATTTTAATTCTATAAATTTAATCACTCTTCCTTGATCATGCATATCTTATCATAAACCCCCAATTTTGTAAGGATTGAACTATGTTCTTTCCTTTATCTTATTTGGATGAAAACCTATTGAATATTTAGGTCATTAAATGAAACCCCATTAATATTTGAATCATAGGATGAAACCCCTCTGATTCAGTAGGATAATCTCACTCAGAGGTAGTGAATGTGATTTAGTGTTGGAGATCTAAAACTCTAGTGTGAAGAGTGTGTGTTGTGCAAAGTCTCTAGTGAAGATTGCATATTTGTGAGTTTGCATTTTGTAAGTGTTTTATGTTGTGTATTAACATATGTAATTCATTTATAATATGATAGATTTTATTGTATTAAGTAAGTTATAATCAATATTTACATTATGTGGTGCATTAGTGGATCTCACATTTGAATTATTATCGAATTTGGAATCATAGTAAAAATTAGTTTTATCTAAATATCCTAGAAGGGATATTTTAGTGGTATTAAAGTTAGTGATCTTGGCAGCCTATAAGACTTGTGTTTGCTGTTTTCAAGTGATAGGTAGCTGATATATTCACAAAGAGAGTAAATGAAATTGTAATAAGGAATACTTGCTAGTTCAATGGGAGAAAGAGATGAAAGAGATAGTGAATACCCATTTAAAATGGGGGATATAAGATGAGATATAGATAATATAAAGGCCTTAATGAATCATATGGTTCAAAAATTGGCTCAAACTTAGAAATAGAAATAATAAATGTTTGCTTAATTGATGAGAAATAATGATGATTCAAGGAATAAAGGTCATAGATAAAGGCAAGGAAAAGGTATAAGAAGAAATCAAAATATATAATGGTAGATTATTAGTAGCCCCATCTCCAAATTTCATTCATGCCATGTTTCTATAGAGGGGTGAAGAATCACCTAAATAAATAGATCCTCTATAGCTGCATGATGATGAAAATTCATCATATTTTGAATAATTATGAGCTTCAAATTTGAATTATGAATAGATATCTCTTTTGAGGGATTTATGAGAATGGAAAAGAAGAGGAGAGTTAGGAAAGGTAGACAAAATTATCCACAAAGAAATATACAATAGAGGTTGGGAATTATTACCCTTCCTACTTTTGATAGCTCAAGAAAATCCATAATGAGATCATGGTTGCAAAAGTTAGATACTTATTTCTCTTTGAATCCCATATTTGAGGAAGAGGTAATTAAGTTTTCTACACTCCAATTGGAAGGAATGGACCATGAGAGGTGGTATCATGGCATGGTCACCCAGGGACATGGTTATATTATCACTATTAATGAATTTAATCAAAATATAATAGAGAGGTTTGACAGAAAGGATCCAAAAGTTTAATTTAGGAATTTAGCTTAACTCAAGTAAGAGAGTAATGTAGACATCTACATTGTTGATCTTTAGAGATTGTTAGTGATGGTACCAAATGTGATAGAGATAATAATGGTAGTCTTATTTGTTGAAGGACTAGATGAACCTCTTAAGGGTTTGGTGAAAGCCTTTAACCATATGTCCTTGCAAGAGGTAATCAATAGGGATCTAAATTTAGAATCTTTAGCACCTAAGAGCATAACTCTACCTAGTGAGACATTTATACCATCATCCATGGGGCAACCAAGAACAAATACTTATGGGAAATAAAAGAAGTAAGGTTAGTAAGGTAATATCTAAACTAGAGTATTGTTAAATATCAATAAAGAAATGGAATCTAGGAACGAGATGAGAAGGAAGAAATTATGCTTCACTTGTAGGAATCTATGGGGGCCTGGGTATAGATGCCTTACCAAGGGATAGGTTCATTATATTTAGGTGACTTTAGATGATGAGTTTAAGGATAAAGTAGCAGAAGAGGAATTTGAACTTGAATTTGAAATCAAAGGGGATGAAAATAATATAGATGGTACCCTTGATACTCTTTTAGGGGCACCTATATACCACCCATTCAGGGTAAGTGGAATGCTTAAAGGCCATAAGGTAACCATCTTCATCGATAAGGAGTTGGTGGATATAAGGGGGATAAAAATGGAAGAATTTTAAGGGTTTAACATCATGATTATGGATGGCTTTTGAATCCCATATACAAATAGAATCAAAGTCTTAGACATCACCCTTGGTAAATAGAAGTTATGTGATGATTTTTGTGTGGTAAATTAAGGATATATAGATGTGGTATTGGGTGTGCAATGGTTGCATTACCTAGGGGAATTTTCACTAAACTATAGGGATATGGTGCTAAAATTTAAAATTGATGGGGAAGAGTTTGTACTTCATGATATGGCCAATGGGGCTCCAAGTATAGTTTCAATAAAGATCATGGAAAGGTCTTTTCAAAAAGGCTAAATAGCTTGGTTAGCAATTTTCATGGTGAGTAATGAAACTCTACTTGGAGAAAAGAAATCCTACCATCAAGATGTTTAGGAAATTGTAAACAAGTATGTATAAGTTTTTAATGGTGTATCTCTAGGGCTACCACCAGATAGAGGATTTCATCATGTGATAAATCTAGAATTAGGATTAAATATAGTTATGACCACTCCTTACTATCATCCTAGAGGACTCAAAGAATAAATTGAGAAGGCCATTAAAGAGTTGTTAAAAATGGGTCATATCAGGCCAAGTTCTAGTCCATTTGCTTCTCTAGTTATTTTGGTGAATAAGAAAGATGGAACTTTGAGGATGTGCATTGAGTACCATGATCTTAATAAGAAAACAATCAAGAACAGATACCATATTCCCAAGATTAATGAGTTGCATTGTGCCACATATTTTTAAAATATTTATTTGAGGTTTGGATAGCATTAAATCAAGGTAAGGGATGAAGATGTGCATAAAACTACTTTTCATTATCACTTTGGGCATTTTAAATTATTATTTATGCCCTCCAAGTTGACTAATGCTATAGCTATATTCCAATCTTGTATGAACCATGTGTTTAACCACCACCTATAAAAATTTATTCTAGTGTTCTTTGATGACATCTTGATAGACAATAGAACATGGAGGATAATCTTAGGCACCTTGATGAGATCTTGTCTATTATGGGAGCATAATCACTTTATGTGAATGTTTCTAAGTGTGAGTTTAGGATGAGGAGATCATCTATCTAGGATATGTGATTGGATTAATAAGGTTCAAGTTATATCAGATGAGGATGTAATCAATCATTGAATGGCCACCATTGAAGGCTCTAACTCATTTGAGAGTCTTCTTAAGACTATGTTACTATTACAGAAGTTTCATGAATGGGTACTCTCAATTGACAACACCATTGATAGATTTTAACAAGAAAGTGGAATATTTTTGGTTAGATACTTCATAATAAGTATTTGATCACCTTAAGAAGGTGATGAGCACATGCCCAATATTAGTATTACTATATTTTTCATAGCCATTAATTCTTGAATGTGATGCTTCAGCAGTGGGTACTAGTGTAGTATTGATGTAGGATGAGCATCCCATTGCTGATGAGAGCTGAAAGTTGAGTATGGTAGAACATGGGTTCTCTAATTATGAAAAATATATTTTGGCTATTTCGCTTGCCTTGGTCAACTTTTGATAGTAGTTGGTTGGTAACAAGTTTGTGGTTCAGACTAATCACAATAATTTGTGATACTTCATGGAATAAAAAGACATCAACAATTGCTAGAAGAAATGGGTAAGTAAGATACAGGCCTATGATTTTGATATAAAGCATGTGAGGGGTAATAATAGTGTAGTAGCTAATGCATTATCTAAGTTTCCATCCCTTCATTCTATGTCAAAAAATTTAGTTGATTCGAAGGCTCATATCTTGGTTGAGTATTCCAGAACTAGTTTACTTGTGATATTATGGATGGGTTGATACAAGATGAGAGTTATAAGGTTGTGGTTGATATGATATACTAAAAGAGTAGGATATACCTTGTAATTAAGTCAAACATGAAGAAAAAGATCTTAAAAGCCATACATGATACACCATTGGTTAGACATCTAGGGTATTTTAGGACTTACATATATGTATGAAAGAGATTTTCATGGAATGGGTTGAAGGATGATGTTCTAAATCATATTAGAGAGTGTGTGGTTTGTTAGCAAAAAAAATTTGAACACTCATTTCTTGCAAGATTAATTCAGCCATTACCCATCCTAAACTAGAAATGGGAGAGTATATCAATAGATTTCATTACAAGCTTACCCAAGGCTCAAAGTAAGGATTTCATTTATGTGGTGGTTGATAAATTGACCAAGTATGCTCATTTTTTTTAATATCAATGCATTATAATGCACCATAGGTTGCAACATTATTCTTTAAGGAAGTCTTTAGGCTACATGGATTGCCTAAGAATATAGTCAATGATTAGGATAACAAATTCACGATTACCTTTTGGTAGGATCTATTCATATTAGCCAATATAGAGTTGATAGAGGGTTACCTATGAAGTTATGTGTTAGGACATTAGAAGGCATGGGTCAAGTGGTTATAACTGGGTGAGCATTGATATAATATGACCTATCACATAAACATTGGCATGACACCATTTTGATCACTTTATGGGTATGATGCCTCATCATTTATTGATTTGGTAATATTGAATAGTATATATCCCAAAGCTTGTGAATGGGTTCAATAAAATCAAGACATCATGAAAGATCTTGAGGAGAATATACAAAAGGAACATAACCAATAGAAGATGTATGTCGATAAGCACATGGTGGAGAGATATTTTGATATGGGAGATGTAGTGTTCCTTCATTTTAAACCTTATAGGAAATCATCCTTGAATAAGAGAGGTGCTAATAAATTCAATCCATAATTTTATGGGCCTTATATAACTATGAGATGGGTTGGTGAGGTTGCATATGAGTTAAATTTACCTAAGAATAACAAGATCCATAATGTTTTTCATGTGTCTTGCCTCAATAGGGCAATTGGACAACATATTGAAACTTCTTATGAGCTACCACTGATGGATGAAGAGGGAAAGTTAATTCTAGTTCTATAATCAATTATTGAGGTATGAGAGAAGAAGATTAGGAACTGAGTCATCACTAAATATTTAGTGCAGTGGAAGGATTTACCAGTAGAGGATGCCATGTGTGAAGGGAATAGATTTTTTAGCATCCAAATATACAATTTATCTACAATTTCTTGGGGATAATCAATATTAGGAAGGGGGATTGTAATTTCCCCTTCTTCCTAATGGGACATTTCATGGAATACTGATAGCATATTTTACTCCCATAAGCTATGATGGCTAATGTAAAGGAATAGTGGTGTGGGACCACTATTCATTGGCACTATTCACATATCACTATTCATGAATGACTATACATGATGACATGACATATTATTGGGTGGAATAGTAGTGAGGTGTCTTGGGGTGATGTGGTTTGGCCCACATAATAATTTTGAATGTTGAAAATGGAAGAGAGAGAAGTGGGGCAAAATTATCCACTTGGTCACATGGAAGAAATAGTAAAAACATTTAGGGAACAAATTTATCAGAGAATATTTTGACTAATAAGCTTACACATGGAAATGTGGAAGATAAGATCTACTATTCTTGATTAAGGATCACATGCAAGGATTGAGAGCACATGGGATTTGGTCAAAAGGTAAATTATGAAGATTCCATTGCACATATGGGAGGTAAAATACAATATTGGTGAATAGTTTCACCA